>JAPZDY010000011.1:15182090-15255210 GCA_029783645.1 Ctenochaetus hawaiiensis
GTTTTACAACAAATGGCAACCGTTTATTGACCTTTTTCCGACAGTATAACCCCCCACACACACCCTTTTTACCTTCACTTTTTTCTCCTTTTTTTTTCTTTGTTCTCTCTCTCTCTTCTACTATTATTTATGTATTCTATCTGTTATGGTTGTGCAGCCAATCTAATTATTTTATACATTTAGTGATTTACATTTTTTTTCACTGTATTGTCTATGTAGTCCCATTTTTTGCAAGTCTTCTCTGTTCTCGAAAATATAAAAATTATACAACCTAAGGGTGCATACAAACACATTTAACGTTCACACCAATGTATACTGATATATGTAAGTGCCTCTGTTACCCTTGTATGCACATCAATAAAAAAATATTAAACCAAAAAAAAATCTTGTGGGTGCTATTTCACTCAGTGCTACCATTTAATAAATATGGGTTGATGTCTTACATATAGACATGTACAGGGAATACTTGTGGTGAACTTTCTCTTGTATCACATGAGCTTTTGTTTGTATTTTCAGTGGCTGCAATAAAAGTCAAAATCCAACACTACATCTATTAATAAAAAGTGGAATAACTTTTAATCTAACTTTTTATTTCTGCCATAAAATAATTTTAAAATACAGGAACAAGCAATGAATTGCTTTAAAATGACTTTCTAAAAAACTTCCTGGATAGATTTTAATGCTTCAGTCAGAGTGTGTGACCTAATATTTACAGCTGAACTTAGCATGCAATATCCAGCACAGACTATATAAAGCCCTGGTGCAGGACTAACAGTGGAAAGAGTCAGTAAGCTGCAGCCACCTGAAAGTGTAATCCTGTATTGAGTTGATCAGCTTGGTGCTATAAAGGCTCTCTCTTCCGAACCTGACCATGAGGAGGAGGAGGAGGTCATGACAATGGAAATCCTATTACACTGCTGACAGACACCCCAACATCATCCACACAGGCACAAGGAAACAACCTGCCAATCAGTCAGCTGTCAACCAGGCAAAAATGTCATCATCAAAAGAGAATAATCACAGGAACTTGCTCTAAAGTCATACTGTAGGAGTCAATATAAAACTCCACTAGCCCGTCATTGGCCATAGATGAGGTTACATACACATCAGAGATAACTTCTTGTAATAAGCTGTGACTGGTGATCGCAGTAATATTGGTATTTTTCCATTTAATGTTATTAAGTAGTCACCATGTGCAAGTTCAACACAATTTATTTTAAAAAAAGATGCTGTGACAAAATGACTTGAATGACTCACATGATCTGGAAACTTTCTATAGCTCTCAGATGTTCATCCGTGAAGGATAAGAGGTGTCTGAATTACATCACCAGATTGTGCTCAAAAATGACAGGTGTCCAGCTAAAGGGCCTCTGCTCTGTCTGGAAAGGACGGGTGGTCCAGAAAGCAGACAGAAGACTGTCCCACCCTGATCTTGTGCTTGGCGACGAGTTTGTAGCTTTGCCCTCAGGTCGGCGGTTTTATGTGCCGGTGCGGAAAACAAGCCGTTACGCAAACTCCTTTGTTCTATCTGCAATAAGGCTGCTAAATGCACAATAAACTGTAAATGAATGATGACATGATCGAGATGTTAAATGTAGTAGTGTTTCTTGTTGTTTGTTCTACGGACAGGACTGACTGTAAAGTTAATTGCCCCCTGGGACTAATAAAGTATTCTGAATCTGAATCTGAATCTGAATGATCTATTTTAATCCGTGAAATCAAGAACTAACTGTCTAAAGCCTTTAACTTTTTTAAAATCAACATTGTAGGATGTTTTACTTGATTATTTGCATGGGAACATGCGCAAACAGACAAACTGTGGGGAAATCATGACGGCGATACAACAATGAGTCCTTTCTCATTCAGTCTGGTGTTATCTGTCCACTCAAACAGCTTGCACATGAGACATTCAAAGTGCAAAGTGCAATAAACAATGCTATTTAATAAGCTGCATGACCTTGGTGGGCGACTATCAAAAGGTTCATCAAATGTAACTGAGTTGCACACGTTGCTCTTTGCTGAATGCAGTGGATCTCTTCATGCTGCCTGCGTTTGGGTTCATCCACGTCGGTCCTGATGAGACAAACTGTATCTAATGACAAGTGAACGTGCCTTACCAGGAGTTTTCAGTCTCTCCCTCCGCGCCGTGGCCGTGCTGAGTCTGCCGACGGTTCCCAAAGCAACAAACTTACCGACTTGTGTAAGTGGTTTACCGCGATGGTTGCAGACAAGGGCACACGCATTACCGGCCGTCCAGACAGCGAGGAAATCGCAGCATCCACCGTCCTCCCCGCTGTGATCCCGGGGAGGGCGGGGCAGAGGACGCCGGCCCCCTCTCAGCCTCTTGTGATAAACTCCGCCCACAGATTTGTATCTCCACTACAGACCGGAGTTACGAGGAGACACAGACATGCTGGATGAGTTTGACATCCAGCAGCAAAAGTTTCTCAGAGGAAAGAGGACAGAGAAAGGGGAAAAGGACTGAGAGCTTTAATTTGTTCAGTGTAAAAATCTTCTCATGCTGATGTCCGAATTATTTGATTCATATGACTTAATATTACATTTCATTCTCTCTTTTCTCTCTCTCTCTCTATCCCTCCCTGTGTGTGTGTGTGTGTGTGTGTGTGTGTTACAAGAAGGGATTGGTTGAGTTACAATTCATGGTTGTGGTTGATGGTTGAGTTAATTCTCCAGGAAATTAATGACAGTCGATGAAAAAGCTTATATTCAAATCCTTTCTTTCAGGAGTTTCTTTCAATAGTCCCAAACTCAAAGTTATTAAAAATATCTTAATAATAAAAAAGAAAAACAAAGGCAGCAAATATAGCATCTCATCACATTTGAGAAGATAGAACCATAAAACGTTTTTGCATCAATACAGATAAAATGATTATCAAATTCATGCCTGATTATTACAGACTAACTGATTCATACACTTACATTAATTCAGGTCAATTTGTATAAGCATATTTTAGAAACACTTGATATGGTTGGTAATCTTTATCTGTGATGTAACAAGTGACTAAAGCTGTCAAATACTTGTAGCTTTGAAAAAGCTTCAATATTTCCCTCTGAGGTCAAGTGGCGTTTAAGTAAAAATAATAATGAAAAGACTCAAGGTTTGTACATGTAACTTGTGGTTGCAGTAAAGTACAGTGCTCCACAGAGGCCTTATCTGTTAATTATAAAGAATTGTCCTCAACTATGAAAACAGACCTAAAAATGTTGTCCTGTGCTCCAAAACACTGAGTCCCTGCTGTGTACATTTATATTGCATATCAAAATGTGCATCCTGTGGGATCTCTGCTAGAAAATAAGTCACCTCAGGACAACACGTGGTCCACTTTGCTGCTACCTTGGTGACTTTTACCCATTCTACATATGAACAAATATTGTAAATCACTTAGTGTCCATGATAACGCTTTTTCCTGCTAAAACACTGTTTAACCTTTCACTGCTTCCTCTTACCAGGAGCTGTAAGCATAGTAAGATCTCCCAGCATTTGACATCCCTCTCTCCCACGATCAGTCCCCGACTCACTTGGGCTAATTTGTGTTTAATACGTGAGTTCATCTCTATCTAATCTATTAAAATATTCAAGGGATCAGTGAACAATTTTATGTAGATTTTAATCATATGACAGGAAAAAGTCATATCATACTTTTAGAGAAACAAAAATAATCTGGAAGAAAAATACAGTTTGTTTTGATTTACAACAGAACATAACCTTTACCATTGTGTTTCTGTTCAAAAGGCTACGTATCTCTCTGTGTTAAGAGCAAAAAGATAGAAAATAGGGCATATTATGCCCTAAATTAGACTAAACGGGTAGAGATCAAGGGTGCGTTGATGTGTGAATGGCACCTGCAATAAAACATGAGGTGACCATTAACTCTGTGTGAAAAACACTAATTCAGTCTGCAGATTAACAAAGAATAGACTTTAAAAGATCATACATTTTTGCTGTTGGAAATTCACAAAGGTGAAATTGTTTCAGATATTTTTTAGGGATCTTTTGGGATCTATCTCTGTATCCGATCATTGTATCCTGAGCCGAACTTCCTTTTTGCTCATTGTGTTTACTTGGAAGCCACACCTACAGAGATCTAACAGGCCGAGACACAAACACACATGTGCTTTCATGACCAAGATGAGGGTTGACAAAATGGGAATTCCTGGAAAGTTGGAACGATACAGACAACAGTGTGTGCTTGGAAAGAAAATGCTAACTATTTTCAAGAGTAATCATGTGAGGACATTTCTAGGAAACTAAATGTCAAGTAAGCATTGTTTCGATATTAAATGTAATATTGTATTGGTTTTTATCCAAAATCCAGCAAATTAAGTGCCACTTAAGTATCAATTAACAAAAAATTTTCAAGCAGAAGTATAATATTGCAAAAAATGCAGGTAAAAAATGAGTACCTCAAGAGTGCACCTTAGAACATCACTTGAGTAAAAGTACTTGGTGACATTTAAAGCCAACAGAAACAAACATGTGCTCAACATGCTCTTTTATTGAGGGACATTCCTCCTGTCTGCATCATCTCAGTGATTTTTATTCAATTTTGTTTAAACATTTTATGTTTTTCAAAAGAACTCCACAAAAAACAACAACAGCATACTTATATGGGCTATATTTAGACTAGTTTATGGATAAATATTCTCATTAATGTCTACAATATATGTAGTTATAAGTAATCATAGAAAAGTTGAAGATGAGTTGAACCAAGCATTTGGACGGAGTGAATGTTGGCTTGTATCAAGAGTGGCTTGGGAAATCTGTGCCCCCACCCCGTTTTAGCTCTACTTAGAAGCAATAATGTTATATAATATGGCCATCTGCTCTTCACATTGATTTAAGTCCCATTATGCGACACAGCCATGCTGAATGCCAGTGAATATTTGAACAAAGATGCATTTGATGAAACCCTTAGATGTAGATGAATTTCAAATGGCAGATTATAATTTTCTCTGTCAGTCATAAAAAACATTCTCGTGTTGGGGGAGTGCGTGCACGCGGTGGACGTGTACTGACATTTTGGTATGACAGCTTGCATGCTTGTACTTGCCCGCTGCACGAGATGAAGACTGATGCACGACCTGCAGGCAGAGGTGAGGGCTGAGGTCTCTCTCTTCTCCTGCACATACAGCGTGTAATTTCGGTGTGTGTCCATGTGGCATTTGTGTCTCAGTCACTGTACATCTAAAATAAGTCGGCTCTAGCGACAAACGAGTGATCACGACTATGTAGTGACATCTAGCGTCGCTTTGGGGAGCTGGTTTGCAGAGTAATTGAAACGGACTTTCTCACATGTATCAAAACTCAGGATTCATTCTTGTAAGAGTCGCTATTACTAATATACTATGATGTGATGTTAACTAAAAAAAGGAAGAAAGAAAGAAAAAGAATAAAAGAAAGAAAACAGACAGAAAGAAAGAAGGGAAGAAGGACTAAAGCAATAATTGAGTCTAACCTTTTACAGTCGTTACATATATTTTCTGAATGTATAGGTAGAGCTATCAATATTCTAGGTAGTAGAAAGTAGGCGATAGGATGCCAATGAAAGGGATTTATCACACAAAACAAACACAAACATACGTTAAGTCGTCTCTCAATATGTTAACCAGCTATAGGGTAATCAAATTCTGTTTTTACTGCACGTCTAACTGCCTTATAACTGCAAAAACTGTAAAAAGTTATCTTATAGATGACTCAACACAATGATAAATAAACTTTACAAGAGGATAAGTATTTTTATTGCATATTTGGTTGCACAGAGGAGTAGCCAACACACATGTATTATTTCCTTAAACAGAAATACTTCCCTGTAGAGGGTTGAGAGTTTGTTTCATTTCCCCAGGTTGACTTTTTAACTTTTGCAGTTGCAACGACCTAAATTCGTGATGCGGTTCATTAGTTTGATCTGATCTGCTACTTTCTGTGCATGTAGCCTGGGATTGGCTGTGCGTTACAAGCGCCGCCCCTAACATGTACGCGCCCAGGCGATGAACGGCAATGACCACCACCTTCATTAGCCAGTTTGGCTGGAAATTGTGATAAAATGCATTATATAGATACACGACAAGTTCAAAAATGTTAATCACAGTTTATTTGTTAGATGCAACCCGATAAACTCTTAATAAAAGGAAAAAACAACATCAGTCGACACACCCCAGCTCCACGCCCACTGAGTATTTCATTGGCTAGTGATGGCCCTCGGGGAATTTACAACGCATTTCATTGGTTGTTGTGGACAGCAATCACGTCTAATCGGCACATGATTGGGTAAGCTCTCAGAAGGAAGTCAAGTGTCAAAACGTTTCGGGGATAAGCTCGGAGTTGACAAAAGCGATTTGTCTCAGTTGAAACATTCTGGACACAGTTCTTTTTTTTAAATTTCCAATTTGTGTCTTGGCTGGAGCACGCTGGCAAGGATTACGTTATCCGGCTGCAAACCAAACCCCTGTGCTGAGCGAAGGACTTGGTCTCTCCGTGTACATTAACGTACCACCACCGCACGGCAGAGAGGAAAGTGGGACTTTATTGTTCAAGGCTAGCTAGCTAGCTTTGCCAAGCGGCTTGTTTTTGTGTGTGTGGCAAGGACCGCAGACTATATGGCTGCGACTTACGAGCCAATATATGGACTTTCAGAAGACGAGGTAAGCTTTAATTTTCTAGAACCTCTATCGTGTTGTAAGTAAGGTTCTAAAATTATGTGTCTTTAATAGTGATTTCAGCCTTAGATATCGTTAGCTAAGTGAACGCCAGCGTTAGCTGATAGTCAGGCTAATAACCCCTCAGCCACGGTAACATTCCATAGTAATGTTCAGGCAGCTGTCAAATTCCTGCCCCCCCGCCTGCCCGTCCATCAGTTTACTTACCGTAATATCAGCTCCTACTGCCCCACTTCGCCTTCAGGGTATTGAAATTAAACCGTTCATTTCGATCGGGCAAGCTAATAGCCTGACCATATCCTCTACTTAAATTAATGTATGAACGACTTGTAGCTTGACTAGTGCGCTAACTCAAAGTGCGTTAATGGAGATCAAGTGGAGGGAGGAGAACTTGATCAATTTCTTGGGTGAGGGCTAGATTGTGTCCCCACTTTGTCATACTTGAACGCTTCCTCTTGTCTGAAATCAAAGCTGTTTAGTGGTGAGCTGACCACTAAACGAGTTTGAAGACTGAAGCTGAGGCATGTACATCTTGCACAGTCAATTGAGGTCGATATTTACCTTAGTGGTGAACTCTGTGTCGTCTTTGACATTCAGACATATATCATTAATATAGTGTAAAACAATGATATATTGCAGACGTTGTTTTACATGGCAACACGATCGTCACGAGTCACTGAGTGACAAAGTAATTTGCTAACCGAGCAGCTGTCATATCATGCCAACTAACTATTAGGCATTACTAATGAAGTCATAAATAGTGAGGCAGGGGATTTTTTGAATGATCTGGAGGGATGACTAAAAATAATTCATTTATGTTTTCAAAGTTCTGAGATTAAAGTAGGGGCGTGACTCTGATTGTTGAGTTTCTCACTTGCTTTCATCAGTAGACTAGACGGTCTCATTTTGGCCGAGATTCAGGAGAGTTGAGCTAAACGATCTGCAAGAATATCAAATATCACAATACTTTTGAAATACCTCAATTACTTCGATCTCGATATTGCGACAGTGTTATAGTCACGATTGTTATTGCTTTCAGAAATATTACTACAATTACATTTTTGATAAATAATCATCGGTAATGTAGACATAATGACTATGTGCGAAAGGCAAATGCTAAAACAGTCTCCTTGTCTCAGAAAATTACATCACTTTACTGTAATGCAGCCTTCAACATCAGGAAAGGATTTTAAAACACTTCCATACTATGATATAACAGTATTCCAAATCTAGGGCATCTAGTCTCATATCAAGATATAACTGTAATATTGATATGTTGCCCAGCCCTACAGGAAAGGTTTGCATGTGGCTTTTTATATGTCAGTTTAGAGGACATATTTCCTGGCAGATACTATACAGCGGATCACTTAAAATAGGATAAAGAAATCTTAAAACCGTGAAATGTGAATTTTTGAAATTTAACATTTTTTCTCAGATTGGAGCATATAATAATAAACTTTCCTTCACGGGCTGTGGGCAGTCTAACTCAGCCAGTGTTTGTGTTTTCTGGAGGAGGTTACCCATTTCACTTTTCATAGCTCTTTATGCTCTGTCAGTTATTATGGGAGGCTGGGGGAGCATGCTTGTAACAATAAATTTCACACACTGCAACACAAGGGACTCTGGATTGGTGGGCTAGTTTTTGGTTAATTGTCACCCTGTTACAGACATTAAATTCCATCATGTAACCTCACCAAAAAAGGATTAAAGATTATTGTAAGTCTGCATTCCATGAGACATTTCCCATGACCAAAAGCTAAATTGTCAAAAATCCTACATTTTCTGAACAAGACTATGTTCTAAGGTAATAGCTTTGAGTGCCTGGGCTTCCTCCTGCACTACACTATTTTCTTCATTCTTCAGCACTTGTCATATATAAATGAAGAGGAAGCAAAGTGTCAGTGGTTTTACTTTAGACCCAGTTTTCAAATTACAGTGAAGCAGAGGATGTGATGCTGTAAGCCAAACATATAAGGTGGTTTAACTGTATCTACAGTTTCTTATACAACAACTAATGTAATGGTCATACAATGTAGAGATAGGCTTTCCTCAAGATCTTTAAGATTGATGAGCTAACATGTCAATAAGTCTTTACATTTTGTATTATTTTATTGCTTTATATATGTCTTTTCTCTGCAAGATTTTCATATCAGCTCATGTAGCTCAGCTCATGCAAAATGCCAGGTTCTAAATGTTGGTGTCACTCATGACTGAAAGCTTTTCAAATTCAACTCACTGAATTTTTAGGTCAGGGGTATTGACATAAAAAGGCAGGTTAGTATTGAAGCCAGCAGCTTGAAATGTTTGAAGTGGCTTCAATATAATGCTATGAGATATTTCTTCCGCAATTGATTAAATGTTTTGATCCATCATCTCTTTCTTCTGCAGCATGAAACGAGAGTGCTGCGGGTTAAGGTCGTTGCAGGAATTGATCTGGCGAAGAAGGACATCATCGGAGCCAGGTGAGAAATATAGGATTTTGTGCACGTCTGAAGATGCTGTTTTCATCAGCTGTTTCTTAGTTGTTACAGTCATGCCACTTTCATGTCTTTGTTATAAATTCTCTGTACAGGCCTCGTCATTGCACATGCAGTGGACTGCACCTCTCATATCATACGTGGACTGTCATTTTTATGGCTGTTCTGTAACATATAGCATTTAAGCAAGATATTTCAGTCAACAGTAATGGTTTGTCACAGATGATTATATGAGAACAGCAAAACATTTAGATCAAGCACTGAACCTAAAGACTTTGAAAGACACTGAATATAGCATCTTGATGTTTGACTTAGAAGGGCTCCTTGGATTTGCCCTTTGAAATAAGAAAGCACAGTGTGCTTTCACTAAGTTCTTTTTACCAAGACCTTGAACTCCAAGTGTTAATAAATGATTACCTACCTGCATTGCCTGTCCTTTTCTTAACCCTCCTCTATTACAGTTTTTCCAGATAAAAGCTTTTGACTTAAAATTATATAAATACCACCCACTTTCCTCCTTTCATGTAGAAAGACACAAATCTAAAGCTTAACCTTTTGAGGGGTCTATGAATTTTTATGTTCCACAGTGAGCCTTTTTGTCTTGTGCTGTTTGACCTCTTCTCCCCATGTGTGATTTGTGATGAAGTGGAAGCCAATGTTATCACAACTTTTATGTGATGTTGCATAATGTCCCTCTGTGGAGCTGTATTTGAAGTCTGTCTTTAGGTATTTTTTTGCATGACTAAATGATGTAACTTGAATTTTAATTGCATACCTTTCTGCACCTGCAGAGCTAGAACACTGATCAATTCATAATACACAGAGTGACTGCTGACCACTGCTAGATTGTCATTTTATTCATGTGCGAACTGGGAGTCCTTCTGAACCTCCTCCTTCTTAGTCCAAACCAACTGCATCATATTGTAAGTCTTGGGCATGACTTTAAGGTTAATGCCTGTTTTATTTTTTATGGATTTAGATGAAATGAACAATCCTATTCTAGGCTTGTCGCTGTAGTCATTGTTTACTGTGTTAAATGGTGTGCAGGCATACACTGTTGCAGCACAGAGTGGCAAGAGTCATATTTCACTTTTAATCTGATAAACATAAGGAGAGTTAACAGAGTAGAGCAAAAGTTGAAGGATTTTATGCCAAAGCAAAAGTGCCTACTTGGCAGTATTTCAGATGTAAAACCCATGCTAGTAGGGACGTTCATAATGTTTTGATAAGCGAGTTGTTGCAGCCTGTCGCCTGCAGCTCATCATCCAACAGCTTGCTGTGGCCACTAGTCCCTGTTTTCTTAGTCCTTACAACATTTTAAGCTGATTTGCTCGGAAAAATGTCAAAAATGCGGTTGTTGTGGTTTAAAGACATGTTTTGATGAACAATAACAGTAAGGGCTAAACTTATTTGCCTTTTCATTTGACCACTTCATAATACAAGTCAACTCATGTACCAGTTCATGTTTTTAATATGAAGCTGCAGCAGTAGGAAATGGGCAGTTTAAATTAACAGCACTCTACAAATTATATGTGGTGTCATTGGTAACACTGGTGTTGTCCAAGGTTTATTAACCGGTGAGAAAATTTCCTCACCACAGCTTCCCTTACTCATTATTGTATTTGCTTTAGTCAGAATGACCAGTCGTCCTCTCTGCAGCAGATTTAAGATTACCTTCAGTTAGTCTGGCGTAGCTTGTCAAAACTCTGATTATATCTATGTGTTTGTACAGAAATATGTAATGCAAATATAGTAGTGCTGCTGTAAGTCCATCCTAGAAAATGCTTAGAACAGTCTGCCTCACTAAAGATTGCATATTGTCATTCTTTAACAGCAAACTCATCAGTAACTCCTGCTGGTAAACAAGAAGCCCATGAAGTGCAATAATAGTCTACATGAGAAAACACTCATTTGAAGCAAGGCTTTACTAATGCATTCAGAGAAAAATTATATCATCCCAAGTACAATTAGAGTGGAAAACTGTAAAATGTATATTTGTAATGCACTTGGTATCTTTCTATAAGTAAAGCTTTTGTATATGAGCTATGAGAAAGCCAACATTGTCAGAGAAAGAGCCTGGCATGTTTGGCACTGTGAATGCTGCTCACATGCCAGAGTGCATGTGTTCGCATCCTGATGCCCTGCTGGCAGGACAGCTCAGTCTGGCTCAGGAGAAATCTGAACTGTAATGAAGAAACACTGAATGAGGTCTCGATGTGTGGCTAGCTACCACGGGAGACAGTGCTGACTTGGCAGTCTGTCACCTCATAAGATGCTCAAACAGTGCTGGCTTGTCCTTTTCTTCTTTCAGCTGCAAACCTGTTCCTGGTGCTGCTATATTCTGCAACAAAGCCCCTTTTTTTCTATTGTGTACTGCACTGTTATTTTGCACTAAATGAAACACCCCTAGGTTTCGTTTTTGTTGTTCTTGGGAGGTGTCTGTAGAGACTCGAGGAACTTGCACGGAGTCAAACAAGTAGACTGAACTACAGTTTGAATCCAGCAACCCAGGCCAGCCTTTTATTTTCTGGTGTTGACCTGAAGTAGCCTGTGTCCCTCAGCTGGAAGTTTGTTGATAGAGGGAAGGAGACAAGAAGGGGTCTCATTGCAATCTAGATACAGTAGGCCCATTGTTTCTGTTTAGTCACAGTACATCACAGAACCACACAAACACACAATTAAAGGCTGGAGGGTTCCTGGATACGTTAATTAGCAATCAGGCAGCAGCAGTTTTGCTTGGGGTATGTTTTCAGCACATTTTTTTCAGATATTTCCCGTCGCTTCTGCCTTTTTCCTTTGCTCCCTCTCAGCTACTTCCGTGAAATCAATGTAAGGCAGCGCTCCAACTGGCAGGCCAAATATAATATTTGGTACATCCATACTGGAATTAGACCTGTGCTTATGTCAAAAAACAAACAAACAACAAAAAACAACAGCAAAAAAACACGGAAACTGATAAAAACACATCAGTAGATGTTTTCGAAGTATGGTTCAGATATTTTTTTTAACATTGTGTGTTAACTCTTGCCACTGCAATCAAAATGTCATTTACTTCATAGAAAATGCAACATTTAACACTTGCATCTCAGCCTGAGCCATGAAAAACAACAATGTTAATTTCCTTAGTGTCATCTAAAAAGATAAAAAGCTCTGTACCACAGCCAGATATTGTGTTTGTGTGAGGAATCAGATGATGTGCTTGCATTGTTCGCATAGCCGGCAGCTTGCTGTTTCACATTTGAGAAACACACTGTCTGTTACATTATGTGCATATATAATGAGAGAAGTTTTTCAAGGACACACAGAAGTTGAGCAGGAAAGGACTGAGAATTTAAGCTGTTCTCTAAATGCTGACCTCTCTTAAGTAGGTACTGAATTGGATTATAGAGTATTCATTTCAGATTTTGCTTCATTGGCCAAGTATGTGTACATGTACAAGGATTTTGACTCTGCTTGTTAATCACAATATAGAATGTTGTGAAATTTTTAAAGTTTATTATTAAAAATTATCATTCTACAAATCAAAAAAGGCAGATTGATTGATTCCAAAAACATCTTTGGTTAAAGCTCTAGTCAAAAACCAGGGACTATATTGGAATCTGTATTTGGATATCTTTTTTGGATATGAAAATAGTGCTCTGTGGAAAGCATACATGACCTGTTTTGTTATCCAATGTGTTGGAATCAAACCTCTCACACGGTGTTAAGATCTCAACAGGATTTAGACAGGTGAAATGACGAGACATACCTTCAGAGTTCTCTTCTGCTTGGCTCTTCTGAGGCTCTTGAGCACCATCTTTCATCTCTTTTCTCTTAACTGTTTGGAGCAGTCTCTGTAGTGACAGGGTTATTTAAAGCTGTGACAGGGTCATTTAAGGCAAGTACAATGTAGAATCATATGTTTGAATCCCTCTGCCCCATCTGTGTTTTTGTTGACAGTGCCACCTCTCAATACTAGCTGCTGTATGTAATACAATCCAGTTCTGAGGAAAAGTTGTGAGCCAGGGTAAAATGTTAATAAAAGCAGAAACTAATCATTTGCAAACAAACCTGTGGGAGCGTCCAAACAGGTTTTCTCAGCATTCCAACTATTTCTTTTGTTGCCTTTGTCCCAGCTTGTTTTAAAATTGCCACTGGCACTAAATTCAGAATAAGCATATATTTACAAAAATCATGAAGTTGATGAGGTGCCCATCTCAGCCCATCTGTTCTCTTTGTGCTGTTTTCAATTTAGAATATGTTAAAAAGAATAGCAATTTCTCCCATTCCGTTTTATTTGTTTTACAGAGCATCCCATATGATTATGCTTAGAAACCACAGATAATGTGTAATATTAAAACACATTATCAAGCAGCAAATCACATCACAGACATCACGTCTTGATTTTCCTGAAATCAGTTTTGTTTTCAAGATTTGGTTTAAGGTAACTAGTTTCTTGTAGGAATGTGCTGAGTTACTGATTAGAAAATGCCCACTGTCCCCACACTCACTGACCAATGAGAGGTTGTTGTTTAAAGGGAGATTTGGAAAGGTTATAACTCAACATTGTGCCTTGGGTTTTCTGCTGGTACTGAGGACAGTCGAGTAATTGGTCTTCCTGGTGAACAGAGCAGCTCAGCCTTCTTTATCCAGAATTCGCTGGAGATTTCTATCCTGTCAGCACTTTCAAATAAACCATTTTGCTTTTTTAAATAGCATAGTCACACCCTGCTTACTATTTGTGCTGCTCACCTCAAAACGTTGGGCAGTTTCTATTTTTATCACACCACCGTCAGTAAGACATTATAGCCTTATCTCCCAATACCCAAATGTAAGCAGTATTTAT
The DNA here is from genome assembly GCA_029783645.1 of Ctenochaetus hawaiiensis. Lineage (NCBI taxonomy): Eukaryota > Metazoa > Chordata > Actinopteri > Acanthuriformes > Acanthuridae > Ctenochaetus > Ctenochaetus hawaiiensis. The sequence goes on from JAPZDY010000011.1 coordinate 15,196,071, forward strand.
CTACTGGTGGCAAACTCAGGTTTCAGGCCTGGAAATAAGCAGTGTTGTGGACACAGTTAATATGATCTTAGATTTAAAAAAGGACTAACTAAGGTTATGATCACTAGGTAGGGAACACTGTTACTTCCTGCTGTGCACTGTGGGAATCCCTAAATTCCTTTAAAAGGGACCTATCACAATAATTTCAAACTCTCTATTTTTTATCTTAAGACTCCACTTCAGTAGCTTTGTCTTATTAACATTTAAAAAAAGTCTATCTTTATTTCAATTGGAAAAAAATCACGTTTTTTATAAAGAAATATACATTTTCTGTCAGAAGTGCCATCTGTATGTATTTGAAAAATTATTTGGTAGTATGTGTTGGGAGCAGATTTGTACCTGTGAAAGTGCAAGAGCTGTTACAAAGTAAGAACTGTGAAAGGCTCGAGATCACTTTTTCTCCACTAATGATTTTTTATTCCTGTTTTGTTTCTTCAGTGATCCTTACGTCAAACTGTCTCTCTATGTTGCGGATGAAAACAGAGAGCTTGCCTTAGTCCAAACAAAAACCATTAAAAAGGTAGGTCTTTAAGAAAAAGTGACTTTGATACATGTGTCTGTCGCTTACTGTTGCTTTCTTCTGTTCTCTTCTGTTCTCTTCTGTTCAGACCTTTGGCTGATACTTTTCAGGCCCAGTGAGCTCCAACGTCTTTCCATCCTATTAAATTGGCCACTCCTGCTGCAGTCATCTCCTTTAACACCTGCATCATGCATTTATTGTACAGCCTCTTAAATGTGGCCTTGCTCACTCTGCTTTTAAGTCACAGATTTGAGATCACCAGATCCTTATAACCCCACCCTAAACATTATCACCTCTTTTCCTTCAGTTCAAGGCAATTATATTATCATGAGAGATGGAAACCACAGGAAGTTACCAAAAGGCAGTGCTTCCTTTCCTGCTTAACAGAGTGTAAAGGAAGTTTGGGGAAGCTTCCCCCAGTGGCCTATTTTGGGGAGGAAATCAATTTTTCAGCAGGGGGAGCTATTACTTCTGTTAGTATAAACTCCATTCAGAGAATATCTTAATGTCAGAGTGGGCTATGATTTTTGTATCACATATCCATTTTCAAAGCTCACATTGTGGAAATGCTCTTGCCTGCGTGATTTAAAATGAAGTCTTTATTCTCAACATGTGATGCATGTTACTCTGCATTGTGTGTTGTTCCTCGGCCAGGATTTGTGGAAATACATATGCAGAGATATGAATCTAATGCACTGTCATGTAGACTCACTCTGCAAGCCACATCATGTGTCTTTGTAAATTTCTTCCGTTACTGGTCAGTAAAGTTAGCCTCATGAAACTGCCCGCCAACCCTCTGCTGGAGTCAGGCAGCTCAGGCCTCCATGCAGGCAGACATATGCTGCCAGTGGCCATGGTTGCCTTTATTGGATATAAATAGCCGACAATGCACTGCTATGTGGAGCAGAAAAAAAAAGCATCACAGCTTGACTCTTGTACGGGCTCTATGTGTCTTTAAGTGGGACACCTTTGATGGCATCTTTGTTGTTGAAGCTAAGAATTTGGCCCGTGGCAAGCTGGCATAAAACATGATGGCAAATATGAAAAAAAAAAATAACAGCCAGTTTGAGACTAACATTAGTAACTATTAGTAACTAAGTTATCCTTTACCTTTACTAAATGTTGATATTTTGCATGTAAATCTGTGAATTTTTCATTTTTTTAATAAGAGTCAGAGTGCAGTGGGTTCGTTTGTAATGCTACGTCAGTGGGTGTTATAACAGAAGTGTTATTTTATCGCTGCTGTAAAGTGTTGTAAAATGTTTATTAATCAGAGTGACTTGTGAAATTAAGGCTTCATTGACATTCTGGTGTTTAAGTCATTTCAATCACAGAAGGAATTTTAATGAGATGTGTCACATAGTTCTCTGTCCATTAAAATATCTAATTTGTGAGGCGAGAGGAGAGTCTGTGTATCCACGTACTGAGCTAACTCATCCAGAAAGTAGGTGAAAAATCCTCACGGCTGTTAATCTAGGCACTAATGCCAATCACCGGGACATGTTAAAGCTACAAACTTCATCTAACAGTATAAGAGGATCACTGACGCACGAGATTGAGCCCAATTTCTCACTTGGCCTCTCTTTCTCACTACGAGTTGGATTGGTTTCATACATCTGCTCTGTTTTTCTGTGTAAATCAAAGATGGCGCTAACTATGCTTTAATATACAATTGTATTTATTATTAATCTAACCACGCCTGTGCTTTGTGTTTCAGACCCTCAATCCCAAATGGAATGAGGAATTCTACTTCAGAGTGAGTTCATTATATGTCTGATTCCCTTCCTTTCTTGTGTCCTCCACCAAGAGACTCTGTTATTGCTCTTGTTTACCCTGGAGTGTTAGTGTTGGAGTTGTTAATCTTTTGTTGCAGTTTAACTGAGAGCTAAGTCCCACCTCCTCTACCACTGTAATCAAACAGATCATATTAGACTTTGAAAGCTTAACCACATATATGATTATTCCCCACCAGCTATTTATAAAGAAATTATAGTTCAATCCTATGTGATAATGATTAGGTTGACTATCTTCTAGCCACAGTAGTTGTAAACTATTTTAACACACAAACAAGCAGGTTATTGTTACAAAGTGTTTGGTTGCTTGTATATCTGCATTTCATGACATACATAACCACTGGATGACTGCTGTAATATCGGCCCTGTTATTTTGTCCGCCACCACAGGTGTGTCCGCAGAATCACAGGCTACTCTTTGAAGTGTTTGACGAAAACAGATTGGTAAGATTCATATTTCATAACCTCTGACCCTTCACTCCCTCTGTTGCATGAAACATATTATTTGGCTGTCATGTCTGTCAGTAGCTTATTTTTATAGTTCCACCCACAGTAATCGTTATGCCTCTTTGAATTTACATGTTATTTGTCTCTACTTTACACTATTTTGACATTGGTGATGTACTTTCCAGAAGCATTTTCTTTTATGGTTTTGTCTCAGTTATAAAAAAACATTAATGTACCACAAAATAAAGTGTGATGATTATAAAATTGATATTGCCGCACACTTTTCAGAGTTATTTTCCAGTAATGGTTCTGCCTTCATTTCACAACAGGGATCATCTAGCTGGAATGTGTTTTATTGACTTTATCAGCACCCCCGTGTCTTCATAATCTTTTTCTTCTTCTTCTTCTTGTGAACTCGCTGACATGTTGCTAGATTTGATTCGACAAGATTTCAAACTCTAAGCTCATTCAGATGAACTTAAACAAAAGAAATGCTTTGCAGTACACATGGAAGAAGACGAGTGAAAAGAGGTATTTTAAGGGCTGTTAAGCTGTTTGTAAGCTCCACTTACAATTACTACATTCCTCTAATGTCAAATTTCTCAGATTCCCCCCACAGACGAGAACACAAGCTTCCTTGACTTAAGCCTGTTGTAGGCCCTCAGTTGCCATGACAACTAGGATAAGTGTCGCACAATGTCAAGAGTTGCAGCAGTTAAAAACAGCACAAGTAGGTTTTAATCATCAATTCACTAATCACAGTTATGCATAACCTTCACCTTGAAGAACCATCTTCGGAGGAGTCAGGCCAGTGGAATGGCTGTTGACAGAAGGAAGACATTGTTCTGTGGAAGAAGTGAAAGACTTCCCTGAAAGGGACGTAGCCCTGGGGGGATATTTGTTTCTAATGACTTCTCAGTAACTCTGGGGTCTATTTCTTGTGCTTAATGTTTTTTTTAAACAAACAGCGGATGCAGCCAAGCATAGTATTGATGGTTTTGGCCGTATTAAGACACATTCCATCGTGGCCCCTCAGATTCAGTGCTACTGCTTTTCTGTACCGATATGGGAAGTTGAAAGATTTGCGCTGCAGGGTGTCTTTTTGTATCACCACATTTTGTACTTTTCCTCATTGTTAAGTAAAGATATCTTTACACTTAATGATTAAACCCCTGTTTAATGTACTGATATCGTTAGTGCATACATTGGTGTGTGTTTTGTTTGCATGGTCTATGCGCCCTGTGAAGGGGATCACTGGCATTTGGCCAGCTAACTAAAGGGCAGCTCGTATTTTTTTCCATCAGTACAGTAGGAGCTCTCATTTTGCTGTATAGAGGAGGATGACACTAGAAAGCACCTCACAGGCAGGCTTAAGCCCAGTCCTCTCCTTATATGTATGAGAAGGTGCTTTTCTGTCTTTCTCTAGGTGCATGCCAAGGCAGCTCCTCCACCACTGGCTAAGATTTCTTTGAAGTAGCTGCTCATTCTCTTGCTTTTAATAATTTTATGCTTTATTTGTCAGAAAAGATGAAAAGATTGACATAAAATTGTGCAATAACACTATGAGAAATTGTAGTGTATGTAGGTGTACTAAATGCCAACTAATAAAATTACTACAAAATATAGCAGAACTATTCAAGAGGCTGTAGAATGTAAAGAAAGAATAGGACTACAATACAGTGTAGTGCTTTGTTTGAAGCAGGCATGTTATGTCATTTGGCAAGCTGGGCTTGCTGCCATTGGACCACACATTGGCATTTTGTTTCTTTTGTACAGAACATTCTCCATAACATTTCACACACACATTTATTGACTGTGCCTAACACTGTAGGCAGTGTGTCATCACTAAGCGTAACCGGCTGCCAAGCCACGATTTTGTTTTTTCTCCGCAGTCTTTTCCTCTTGGCAGTTTCTCTACCTCCAGTAAATATCTCCTGTCTCCTTGATGCCCTCTTGTCCACAATGGAGAACCTTTTTCTCCTATTTTCCTTTTTCCCTTCGTGGTGCACCATTAGTGGCTTGGCTGTCAACTTGTTTTCAGCTTGCTTTTTTGAAACAGAGAAAGTGGTGCATTGAGAGCTAAACCATAGGTTGGACCAGTCATAGAGGCTGGATTGGCTTTTTGGACAGTTCTAAAAGAAGAGATTATCATAAAAGACTGTCAGTTCTGTGCACAGGGGTGGACAGCACCCCCACCAACTTTGGCTTCGAGGCGAAGTCGCCCAAACCTCCATTTTTCTCATGCTGATCCTCTTGTGAATCATTTTCCTGCCTAGCAGCATAAAGAATGCTCTCATGAATGAACAGTAAGTTGTGAAAACATCTCTCCCTGTTTTAATTTTTATTAAAGCCAAGTAGTACATCACAAGTGCTGTAGAATCATAATTTGTGCTCTAATTTCAGCAAGGCAGACTAGGATCACAGCTGAGTTGTATATTGGGCGTTTTTTTTTTTGGATGCAAACAGAGTGGCCTATAAAACCACCAGACAGTCAAATGTTTGGCTCTGTTAGGGAGGCAGTGTAGTTTATTCCGTTTGAAGAAGACTTGGATGTCTTTCCCCAGAGACGACTGAGCTGTTTGCCTTATCAAAGTTGCAATCTGTCAGATATTTTGCTTTCCACTCTGCAGCTGCTTTTTTTCTGGTCCATTTTTAGCAACAACTTCCTTACACTTCTTTTATCATGTTTCCAAGCTGCAGGAAGTGACAGTGCTCAATTAGTCCTGCAGATTTATTGATAACTTTTAACAACTTTGCAGAGCACATTTTACAAGGAAATCTTCGCTGAATGTTGTGACCAGTGTACTTGGTCAAAAAAATGTAGATGTTATTTTGTGTTGAAATAAAAACAGATTTACGAATCTGTCATTCTTTTTCTCTTGCTCTCCCCCTTTCCCTCCTGGGAGGAAATGCAGTATCAGATCAGTAACTAGAGAACGGGTGATTTTTTGGCCCTAAGCCATTACATCAATAAAGAGAGAGTGTAGAGATTCAGAGGTCATATTTAATAGTAATCTTTTAAGATATTAAACACTATTAGCAAGAATCTGAGTTATATTTAGATACTCATATCAGTTTTAGGTAAAGAAGTGATGTGTTAAATAATGTTAGCATTTAGAGGTAATTTAATGGAGTTAAAAGCTACCAAACTAGCAGGATGTTTTGGTGGGGCCAGTTGGCTGTTGAGGGCAGCATGAGGTTGTAACATGAGGCGGTGGGACCATCTGTAATCACATGACTGACAAGCAACCCACTGTCACCTCGGAAACCAGGAGTGCTGGCCGCTCTTATCCAATCATGTCAGGAATGCTGGCCGTCACTAGGCTCAGGCTATTTCTGCTGTCTGTCGCTAGTGCTTGGTAGCACTAAGAGTCTGGCATACGGGGATCCTTCCTCTTTTTTTCCCCCTCACCCTTCCTCTCTTTAGCCTCCACTCTGCCATTCCTTTGAGTGCGTAGTGTAAAGTTGTCAGCTCTTTTACAGTGGCAGCCTAGTTTTTGTGGTGTGACTCTGTTCCTCCATACTGTTGCTTGTGGGAAGGAAAGTTGTGGAAGAGAATCTGAGAGGGTGGGAGGGGGGGGTTAGAGAGAGAGAGAGAGTGTAAGAAAAAAAAGGGGGATCAGTCATCCGGCCAGCTAAAGGAGAGAAGTGGGCGAGACGGGAGCAAGAGGAGAGAACCAAACAGCCAGACAGAGTGAGAGGGAACAGGAGCTGTGGGAGGTGAAGGGAAAATGGCACAACGTCTGCGTTTGTACTTTGGCTCAGGTCGCAGTAACACAGCCCCCGAGATACTGGAGGGAGACTCCGAGGAGCAGCAAGAAGACAATGACGTGGTCACGCTGCTTAGCATGCAGCCTTCACCGTTATCGAGAGATTCTCAGGAGCTAGCTGCGCAGCATGACCCACCAAGAGTTCTTGGTTCGCGGTCGGAGCCTTCACTTAAACGCAGCTCTTCCATGTTCATCCCTCAGCTTGCCACCTACGCTGAGCCGAGGCCCACCAAGAGCTCCTCCATGCACATTTCCCTCCAGCGCTCAAACGGATCTAGTAATGGAGATTCCCGTGGTCATCTGGATGATGTCCCACCACCCTGTTATACTCCTCCAGGACCTGCGCCTGCCTATAGCAAACCGCAGATCGGAGTGGATGTTCCACGACATTCACCTCCTCCATACTACAGCACAGAGTCTTTAAACTCACAAAGTTTTCTGACAGAGCAGGACTTGCCCAAACGCAGGGTCTTTAGTATTGGTTCCAATGGTTATACTGTGTACAACAGAGGCCAGCCAGGTATCAGTGTTGGTGGTATTTGTATCCAGAGAAACTCTCCTGATGGTTCTGACATCCAGCATTTCAGAATCCTCCCTTATGGTGGTACTGGCTGGTCTGTCCAGCAGCCGAGCTTGGACCAGTGTTCTGTTGTTAATGGTGGAACACAGAGACTAGTGTTTCAGCTCCAGCAAAATCAGAACCAGGATCAGAGCCAAAGCAGGCAACAGGCTGCTGCATCCCAGGAAGAGTGCGCAGATGTTGACTTTTCCAGCTCAGGAGGTACCCGCATGGTGCGTTACCCCAGAATTCGACTGGGGAGAAGTTCACCTCATCAGAGGCTTTTGCTTGAGAATCAACACCAGAAAACTAGTGCAGATAGCCAAGATACAGAAGAGAACCAAACAGATGTGGAGACACAAAGAATGGAAGCAAGAAACAGATCTAATGGTTGTACTTTCAAAATCAGTGGGGAAGCTTCCAGAAGGCAGCCTCATTTCAAGATATATTTTACCCCAGGTGGAGATCAGGATGTGACCCTTGGTAATGATTCATCAAGGAATAATCCCAAGGTAAATTATTGTAATACTTAAATATGACTGTTTGACATTTTAATGCGGGCAGCAGGGCTTTCATTTTTAACGCCGGAGAAATTCATTTGAAAATGAATTGTACACTCTGACAACACATAACGGATAGGTCGTCTCGCTTATTTGACATTTAGTTAAATACATGATATTTTGTATGTGGCATAGAAGAGGGGCTGACAGTTGCGCCATGGATATGATAAATGAGATTCAGGATGAAGTTTAACCCCACTTGCCTTTTAACTCAAGTGTTTTACATTTAATTTGTTGTTGTAGTTGTTAGTGCTTCAGTCATTTTACTCGCTGGTCCCAGACTAGATGAGGAGAGATCCGTATGGTGCAGGAAGAGGGTGGTGACATTCTGGGAAGTGAAAAGCACAGACACGGTTGCTGAGCTAAATCACACACACTGGCTTTCTTTCACTTCACAACCACAGGCATTTCAAATTTTACACACAGAAGCCGATTTAGTCATGAAAGGAAAACAGGAATGGATAATTTCTCTCCATGCACTTGTTGCCTTCTGTTTCACAGAAATGTGACACTTAGGTTTGGTAATACCCTTAACTGCAGCCAGTGCTCTTTGAGAGTTGGCTGTTTCTATCTTTAGGCTATTTCGAGCGTGGTTGTTGATTTTGAGAGCGGGCAGGCGGCATGTCTCCTTTGGCTCTAGGCTGGTATGGATCGGTATCCTCGCAGCTGCTCCATGAGTGATTAAGAACTAAGACGTCATTATGACCCAAATGCTAGTGAAGAAGACTAACAAGCTTTCAGAAAGCCTGAAGTCATTTTTTAATGTTCCCATATCTTTGCCTGTCATAGCCGTAAAAGCTAAACAGATCTAAAGGTTGAACTTTTATAATAAGTGTGCCATATTACCCAAGTTGTCAATAACAAGCTTCTCATCAAATCAATTTAGACAGTAAGCTTTTCAGAACCAACATATTCTGTACCCTACCTCCATAAGAATTTCAAAAATAAACTGAACTCTTGTAGTTGCATTTGTAAAAAAACAACAACAAAAAAACCCAATTTATGGGGCTGTCATTGACTATGTAAGGATTACCCCCAGTAGTTTCTCACAGAGGGTTTGCTGCCAGGAGTCTGCAGGGATTGTCTACTACAGAAAGATAAACATTGTGCACATCCCTAGCTTTTTCAATGTAAACAACCTGGACATTTGTGGTTCCCAGCATTGTCTGTATATGTCTATTTACGATCTTTTGTCGCAGTATATATGTGTATGAGTCTCAACCGTAATTCTTAACACATAATTCTGCTTACTTATTCCATGACTCAAGACCACCATGCTGCATCAATGAATCAAACTGTGCTCTGTTGTATACTTGAATGTTGGTACTGCTATCAAGCATTTACCTTTTGTATGGGTCCCTGTTTAGTTTGCTTTGTACAAGAGAATGTAAATGCAAGTGGGAAATGCGATACACAGTCTAGCCAATTGTTTCAAATTATTCCACTGATTGACAATTGACAGTAGGGTATTTAGATACACAGCAATGCATCATTAAAGGCATTTTAACTGCTAGCAAGGTAAATGTAAACAAGTCATATTTTAAAATATCCAAAAAAAAATTGTGCATGTTTTATGTGGAAGAAAATGCATCCAACACATGCTAGTCTTAAAGGTCACAAACATTGCATTTTGGTTTGTAGCAGTGACTGTGAATATAAATTTTGTTTGTTCACAAAAAAGCTCCATAGGGAACCTTTAATAACAATAATTGTTTGTCTGACAAATTAAGGAGATTGTTTACTTATTTATTTTACATAGCGTGCCCCAAGGGTTATCTTTCAATCTACAATCTTCGGTTCAGTTAGGATGGTGCCATGCCAGACTTTTATTACATAAAGAATATGCGTCATAAGCCGGTTACCTTTGCCCCCCTGACTGTTGAGGTAACCATGATATCAGCATCATGCTAATAATTTTCAACCTTGAACTCAAAATGTTCCTAAGTCCTAAATCCTAAAGATTGTGTAAGATTTGGCAAAATAAGTCTGTTTGACGCTGTTCTCCACTAATGCGGCTAGTCTTAGCATATTCTTAGTCATAGTTTTGACAGTACTGAGGCCATACTTGAACGCATTTTACATCTCCTGTCCCTTTTTAGAACACTTAGTGTTGTGTTACCCCAGGGTGTCCTCATTTAGACCATAATGATGGGTCTTCCCCAAGTGGTTGCCTGGAGTTGGAGTGCCCCTTTTTAAAGCCCTGCGTGATGGGACTGTAGGAGTGAATGTTTTTGTGTGAGTGTGTGCCAGCTAGACTATCTGCAGACAGCTATGCCACCGTGGATTGCCCTCATTACAGCCCTGCCTCCACGTCCCCCAGTTGCCATTCACAAAGAACCATTGCAGGCCAATGGGTTTGCTATATTTACCTGAGACTGGACTGTGGATGCATGTGGGGGGGTTCTCTATTTATTTTGGGTCAATGGCATGTGAGAGGGATTCATATTGCTATTGTTGTGAAGGGCTTTTCTCTGTCAGCTTTGATCTGTCAGAGTTGCATGGCAGTGTAATTCAATTGTGTCAGCATGGAGACTGTTGAGTAGACTAGACAACCTTTTTGCACTTCAGTGCCAGCCTGAACTTGTTCCAGGTTGCTCTCTATCATTATTTCTCTGTTTCCGTTTCTGCTTCTTGGTGCATGCAAACTCAGTGCAGCTACAGATAGCACTGATTATTCTTATCATATGTATCTGTTGGTACCCATGCATGCTGATAGCTTTGGTTTTATTTGTTGAGGTACAATATGGTGGAAAGAATTTTAATTGTGGTGCTCATGGCATCAAAAAACGACATTTAAAAAATTCAACGGCCTTGTCTCTGACTAAAAACAGTGAAAACTGTTGATAATGTGTTAAGTGTATTATTGGGACATTGCTGTTGTTTCTGTAAAATTTTATTTTTCAGAGTTGTGAGCTCAACAATTTGAATTTTCTTTTCACATAGATTTTTTTAGGTAGTAGTAGGAATCTAAGAAATGAATATATAAAACCTGAAACAACCTGCATAGGGCTTGAAATATGTTAGAAGCAAGTTTTTTGAGACTTGGGTGAAACATTCAGTTTGTATTTCATTCTGCAGCTTTTTTTGGAGCTAGCTTCCTGATTCTTTATCTCCCTCATTCCTCTCTAACTCTTCATCCCTCCTCCTTGTCTTGTTTGCTGGTGGCACCCTCCCTCTCTGAGTGTAACCTGGCCTTGGTAGGCAGCTGCAGGCTCAACTGTGACCCTTTGATGACTCTGCAATTATATCCCTCTGCATACACATACCCACAGCTTAAAATGCTTGTTATTGTTAAGGATAGAAAAACAGCCGTGTGTCCCAGGAGTGCATTTTGTCCCACGGGACACTGGCATTGCCAGTAGACGCTTTTTGAAAGCCGGTTGAAGGCAGGAACATTGTGGCCAACAGTTTCAAAAGTCACAAGCTAAAGTGCCACCATGTTTTTTTAGGTTGTAGGGTGGTGACAGTTTAAACTTCCAGGTGAAGATCAAATGTTCATTGCTTATCAGTGCTGATGTTCTTGGCTTGGTTGCATGATTAACTGTAATTCTAAGCTTTATTTAAGCAGCACAAAGTTGCAAAGTGTTTCACAATTTGACATTGTGGGTTAGAGATCAACACATGTGAAAGAGAGTAACGTGATACCTTCGTACTCATGTTGTGGTCCAGGTTGCTTTTATTGCTCTGTCCTAGTTCAGATAAATCTCATGATTCAGTGTTTCTAACACATGAGAGTTATGTGAAGCAAGGAAACGAAAGTACATTGTGCTGTAAACTACGCCCTAGTGGTTCTGAATTTTCCAAAAAGAAGTAGTTTAAAATGAGTATGTCTACATATGTGTGTTTATTAATACAAATTAATTCACAACTGTCTGTTTATCTCATGTTAATTAATAACTCTGTGTTTTGAAGAGGTTGATTTGTAGCCTTAATTATTGTCATTGTATTGCTGTTGTTGAACAGGCTACTTTTGAAATGTAAAAGGTTGCAGATAACTAGTTGCCCTGTTGAAAATGTCATAAGTAATGCAACTATTTCTATACTTCTCCAAGGTAATGTAACTTTGTGAATTTTATGACCTTTTTTTTTTACAACTTTTCAAAGATGTTTTTCAGAGTTTTAAGAATATTTTCTGTGACAGATTGCGGTAGAAGTATCCTCAGGTTTGACATTGAGCTTTTCAAAGTTGGCAGTGTTTTCCCTGCTGGTAAACAGGCTTTACACTGTATAGTCATGTTAGAGGCTTTTTCTGATTTCACAAGGAAAATATTGTCGAAGTTCGAGCACTGAAAGGCGTTCTTGTCCATCTGATGACGTGGTCGACTGGTCACAAGCATGGCCTGTCTTGATGTAGAAACAGCCCCTTGTTTACATGCTGGTGTTGCCTCAAATTTGTCACAGTGGCTTTGCTGACCCGCATTGACGGAAACATGCCAAAGGAATTCCTGCATGACAAAGAGATGCAGAACAATAGAACAAATGTTATGAATGAAGAACTGAGTTCTAAATGTAAGCTTTTAGCTAAAATATAATATATTGGGATGTAGAGTCTTTGTAAACACTAATATTTTAATCATTAATTGTGTTTCAATCACATTTTTTCATGAACTTTACCTGATTTGAATTACATTTATTTTAATATGTAACTTATTACCTTCCAACACTGTTTTATGACCTACAGAAGATGCAAATGAGCACCTCCCCAGTTAGGAAAAGCAGCAGGAGTACTGGTCTAGGAGGGTCAGGAGTGTACTGCTGTGGATGTCAGTATCATAAAAAAATGTCCCATCAAAAAATAAACATCAGTTTAAGTGTACACTTTATTTCGAACAGTTTAACAGTTTTATCTTGCAGTCAATCAGCCCTTTCTGATGGGAAAATGAAGCCATTCTATCCATCTATTCAAAGCCACTAGACTCCTTTGACAAAACCACTGCATCGATCGATTAATGTGCTAAGTGTTTTTATGTGATTTTTGTGGGTGGAAACTATCCCTTAAAAACAGCAACTAATAATAAGAGCCTCAAACGATCCCTCTTCAAAAACCAAAGCAGTTCCTTGAACTGTGGTTGGAAACCCATGCAGTCATTTCCCAACACTGTTTTGTACTTCTTTATTTTGATGATCAGAACAGACCGACAAGAGTGCTGCTTACCTCAAGCTTATATCGTAGCTGTAAGAGATTGTCAACTGTGACGATAAATGCAGTTTTTATTGTTTTTACTCCATTAAATTTTGACTTGGCAAAACTATGCATGATGATATTCAAGGAAGCAAAAGTTGGTTTTGAACCTTTTTTTTCATATTAATTTTTTTTCTAAGCTTTTATTTGCTGACTCAAATTTAATAAATGACCACAAATATTAAATTTCATTGTCAAATCAAGTTGATATACTGCGTTCCCTGCATTTTATGTTCAGTTAGAAATTGTTTCCATAACTCCATATCAACTTTTTATGACTGCACTTTTGTGCACCAGCGAAGGAACTTTAACAGAATTTCTTCTGTTGTATATTAAAGCCTGAAGAAAGAATGAGCAATATTCAGAAGAATCATTGAGACTGCCAGGTTGCTCTTGGTTAATAATCTTTTTATGGTTGACCCTTTGGCAATTCATTAAGTCTTCTGAACAGAACTCTGAAAACAAGACTGAAAACAACTGGACCAGGAGAAGTATCACACATTATTTAAACTTAGCAGTTCCTGTCAAACTGGTGTCTACAAACAAACATCAATGTTAGTTTATGCCTGTTGTCTAAATCAGTTGTGTCCCACACACAGGCTTCTACCAAGAATGGGCTTTTCCATCTCACACAGGTAAACACTGCTGCAGCAGCCCAGTCATCCGTCAATCTTCCCCTTTTCCTCTCAGTCTGCATTAATTACGACAAAAGGATGGACAAATCTACGGGCCTCTTAAAACTGAAATGCAAACCTTCCCTGGTTCTCCTCCCTGTTGTCACCTATATCCTTCTCTCCCTCCGTCTGGCTGATTAAGCCTCAATCTGGTGGCAGTGGCAGTGTTATTTTCCTTGCTGGGTTCACGGGTTCTTTTCCTCTGAAATGATACCAAAGGCCTGTCCAGAAATAAACCTCTAGGCTATGCCTCTCTGCCTGGACTCTTTATGGAAATCAGTGGTTATTGACAGAGAGGATAAGCCACAAAAAAAAACAGAGCAAATATTGTGTGATAATTTCAGTAACATTTGGAAGAAATTGTTCAAACAAACTTGCACTTCCCAAATTTTTCAACCATCAAAAATGTTCGGCTCACTACAGCTGTCCATCAAAAGCCATTGGTTATTTCTGGATAGTTCTGACCATGAAATGGAAATCTCAGTCTCTTTCACTCAGTCTGTGACAGTTAAACACAAAATGCTGCTGGACTGCTGGTTAATTAGGTAATTCACCTCAACATTGTGGATTTTTCCCCTCTCTTTCCCTGCTGGAACTTTTGGTATTCTCGAGACACACACTGAAAAAACTGCTGCTTCTAAAATTAAGCTGCTAAAGGTGACCTTCTTGTTTTTTCCTAGACCAGAGATGATTTCCTGGGACAAGTTGATGTTCCTCTCAGTCATTTGCCGGTGAGTTACTTGTGTGTGTGTGTTTGCTTGTGTGTATGTGCGGGCATGCGTGTGTGTGTGTCCAGACTGACTCTTATAACACTCTTTTAAATACTCAGCTGTTTCTTATCTTCTGGTTTTGCCCTGCTTGATTAACCTTTGGGAAGGTCAGGCACAGAGTGTGTTTGTCTGTTTTGAGGGTGAGAAAGTGCTAGCAACACAAGTAGCGTGATGTTGTGATCTAACAGCACACATCTTGCTAGACATGGAAAGTGGGCTGTCTAGAATGTAAACAGAGTTGACTATCCTGAGGGCGGGCTGCCCTCAGAATCAATGGAAAACGCAACCCTTGTCAAATTCACACATTCACATGTACTCGCCTGGAAACTGTGGACTGCTGGGAGACAACAGCTTTGAAAACAGAAACCTTGCAGAACCAGTGTGTGCTGCTTGGCAGTTTTCACAGTTGAAGTTTGACATGCTGAACAGGACCTGAAACTAAAACAAATAAACCTTCAAATCATTCTGAAGCAGCACCTCTTTCAGTCACTCGAGAGCCGTGCTTTGAGACTCATTGTGTCTCTGAAGTTCCATCCAAGTTGCGAACCTTTAAAAGCAAATCAGTAAAAGGTGTTTGGGTTAATTATTAATGTCCTGTTTGGCTCCCATAGGTCCAGGAAATTGGCAGTAGATAAAAGCTGAGTCATGTTGAGAGGTGAAGTGTGTGGACGGCAGAGAGAATATTCAGTCCTGATGCAGCTAATGCTGTAAATCTTAACTCAGCCATTAAGCAAATTGAGCTGAGCAAGAATAAGCTACTGCAGAGCTTTTACAGATGATGTCATCTGCGTTATATGTGTGTTTTAAGAGACTTTATGTTTTTTATGCATGACTGGATGCAGTCCATTTCACAGTCAGTCACTAGACATTACTTTTGTCATTGCCTTTCTTACTATACTTGCTTCTCTTAGATGCTCTTTTACATGCCATCAATCGGATCAGCAGTGTTGACTCATCTGTAGCACTCTGGTAGCTACATTTGCCTTGTGGAAGCTTGAGTTACTTAAACTTTCCAAACACAGTTTCATGCACTATAAAGTATAAAACTTTGTGCCGACTCATGTACCTAGCCCTTTTTTTGTATGAGTCACACATAATATTGGGAATATTTTGCTTCAGGTTTTGAACAGCCACAGGCGAATCCTGCAGATGTATTTAAGCAACACTGCAAATGCATCATGTAAAAGCTTTATCAGTTTTGAGTATCTACAATAGAAGTCCCAGCAACTCAGATTTTTTTTTGTGCAAAGCTCAAATTTGAGATTGTACTTTAGATATAGAAACTGGCACTCTGATTCAGTGGTACATTACAAAGTAGTACGTGGTGAGCAGCCAGTCTGAACTAGTTTGGCCTTGTCTGAGAGCAGTGGGAGATTGTTGTGAATTACAAAAGACCTTTTTGCTGTTCAATATGTAACAGGAGAAGCTCACTGTTGCATAATGATCCTGTGCAGAGAGTTCCAGCCGTGTAGTAAACTTATGACTCTGATGTTTTGATACCCTACAACATGTGTATTTGCTTGTATGTATAATTAATCATTGTCATCATATGCCTCCTCTTAATTTGCAGACAGAGGACCCTGCTATGGAGCGTCCCTACACATTTAAAGACTTCCTGTTGCGGCCCAGAAGGTCAGTTTCTAACGGATGTGTCAAACAGGAAGTACAAGTATACAGTGGCATTGGATACCAGTAATTCTACCTCTTTGGTTAAAATGTGTCTGGTTTGCCCCCATTAGCAAGTAGAGTGAACATTAACAGATTATTAAGCTCATAATGACTTTAATAATGGTTAGCAACACTATGTATACTGATGTCAAATTGCCAGAGAGCAGTAAGTTAATTTGATGCTATCACTGAGGGTGAAAGACCATCTGGTGCTAATAGGCAGTTTGGAAACTCCCTTGCATTACAAGCTAAGGGCTCTGAGAGTACAGGCCCCTGGTTTTGATGGGCTGTTGTCAAGTGGGTTCATTTTTTGCTGATGTTACCTTTCTAGTCACAAGTCCAGGGTGAAGGGTTACCTGCGTCTGAAGATGGCCTATCTGCCCAAGCAAGGAGGACAAGAGGAGGAGGCTGGGGAGATAAGGGAGGAGGCTGAGGTAAGGTTTGGCCACCATTGTTGGTGAGTTCATTTTAACTACTGACTTAGCATTACATTAGGCATCTTTTTGACTGACTTATTCATAATAACCTGAAGTTAAACCAGATTATAGCTTCATTCTTTCCTTCCACACAAAGAAAGCACAGCTCTAAGCTTAAAGATGACAGTAAGTTTCCCAATATGGACCAATAGAAAGTATGAGAGTGATTTTTGCTCAGAGTGAGAGGAGAGACTACAGCTCTCCTTTTTATCCTTTTCTCTGAGAATTCAGGCAGCATCTCGCTGCCAGATTCTGGTGAAAGCCTTTTCCAGGTCAGCATATGGAAAAACCATTTACAATACTGCCTGTTATTTGCAGAAATGGGAGCTTCTTCCTCTTTTTATGTGCATTCTTGCATGTGGTAAGTGTCGATTTCTTGGGTAGCGCTAGAGAGGTACTTTACATTTCCAGAAAGTGGAAGTTGTCTCAGATAAGGTGAAATTTCGCAACCAAAGTGCGAAAACTTCAATGTGCTAACCTTGGTCACTACATCACTTCATTTTCCTAGCGTGAAAAAGTCTTCCAGTCCACTCACTAGATTTCTTTTTTCCTTCTGTACACTAACTTTTAAAGTAATATCTATTCACATTCGCTTCCCCATTTGATTGTTTGTTGTTGTTTTTTTTTTCATGGTTACTATCCTAAAAGAGAGAGTTAAACTTTGTCAGTGCTGGTATTGTTATTGATGCCCGTTAGCTAAGTCTCTCATCCTCAGGTTGTAAATATCCCACCCAGCGTGCAGCTTGTCATGCAAAAATAAACACTAGTGAATGTTAAAAAAACAATATCATTTAGAAACGCAACACAGTCCTCTGAAAAGTTTTAAAAAGCCACAACTGACTGAAAAATCTTTGATGAATTTCCGTGCTTTAATCCTGTCTTAAAGCTGAGCGACTTACTGATCATCATGCGTGTCTGACAAGCTGTCAGCTCAGTGGGATAACTATGACCACAGGATCGTCGGCCTGAGCTTCCAGTGAGTTACTAATATTACTTTATGCCACTGAACTTTCTCTTTCAGGGATGGGATGAGTCAGCGGACTCTGGCTCCCAGCGACCCCAGCAGATTCTGCCCCCTTTGCCTCCAGGCTGGGAAGAGAAGGTGGACAACCTGGGACGTACCTACTATGTCAACCACAACAACCGCTCCACACAGTGGAAACGACCTTCTACCATGTACGGCCAGTCTCTCTCCTGGTGTTTTTTTAGTTTTGAAATATATTTTTGACGTGCAATGAGGAAAAATCTCAGTGTAACACAAAGGAAGAGTCATACTCTTCGCTCAAGTATACTTTTTATTTAACTTTTTCTGTAGGTCTCTAAACCTATGACTGTACACACTCAAGCCACAGATATTGTGTATCTCACTATTTCCTTAAAATGTATTTGCCTGAGTCTGGATGACTGTTGAAAGAGAGAGAGTGACAAGTGGTGAACTGTACCTGAAACTGGTTGAGCTTGGCCATAAGCTAACAATAGCTTTCTGCCATTTTTACCAGTCCAGTTCTAGTCAAGAATTTTACCGTAACACCACCCTACATTTCAGCTCTGTGACTTACTTCCGTTTTGTTAAATATGAAATCACTTCTTTCCCTTCAGAGGCATATCAGAGACTGAAAGTGACAATCAGCAGCGGCAGATCCATCAGGAAGCACACCGTGTTTTCCGTTCGAGACGCCACATTAGTGAAGACCTAGAGAATGAGCACCTGGAGCCCAGAGACCTTGATAATGTGAGAGAGAAGAATCAACACATACATACAGCATACATACTGAGTCACAGCGGTCCCACGTGCTAAAATCTCCTTGTTGCTCCCGCAGTCATGGGAGCTCATCACAGAAGAAGACCCCAATGACAGCATGTCTCAGTCTCTGCCCGGACCCTCCTCCATCTTGACACCACAACATCCATCGACACCCGTCACCCAGGAGTTCTCTGAAGATTTAAACCTGAGGCTGTCACTCACTCCCGATACCAACGGCGAAGTGCCAGGGCCCAGCTCGGCTTTGGTGAGATTTTCAACAATTTTAAAAGACTTAATGGTGTTAATTTAGACAGTTTTTGTGATTTTGAAGTTGATTTTATTTTGTCAAACAGAAGAGTGAGAGATATTAATTGCAATAAAGTTTTTTTTCTTCTTTTTCTGCTTACTTTTTTTCTATTTTAACAGGGCCAGCTGTCAAACAGACTGCGGTCCTCAAGTATGACGGATGGTGTCAGTGATCAGGCCCAGGCTCCTCCTCTCATGGTACATATTACTGACCCCCCGACATTTCCCTTCACCTTATTCTCTTTCTTCTTTGACTTCCTCCCCTTTTCTTATTATGTTCCCTCTGGCTTAGTAAAAACATCCCTTTGTTTGTTCTCTGAAAGCTTTAAGCAAGCAGGCATTGTTGTCTTATGTAGCTGCTCTCTGTTGGCATGCCTCAGTGCTGCGACTGTACGACACACCAAGTCACCTTCTTTTCTTCTGTTTGCATTTAAAAATTTTTGTTTGTGCCAGGCAGGTGTTGCTTCCTTATTACCTCTCCTTCCCGCTCTCTATGCTTGCTCAGTCTTCCTTTTCTTCTTTCCTCTGTAGGATCACCACACCTCTCTCTCCCCCTCCTTTTTTCTACTATGACTCTGCTCTTTGTGATTCACTCGCAGCTATGTTTTATGGTTGGTAGAAGTCTTGGTTTTACAGCTGTGTACCAGCAGAATGACCATTCTAGTACAAAGCGTTGGCGAGTAAGATTAAGGACAGCACCACATCAGCTCAAACGTTCCCCCGAAGAGTCCTGAGTCACAGCATCAGTAGAGATTCAGCTCAACAAATTGTCACAAGATCTGAGTCAGATGCTTGTCACAGAGCTGAGTCACAGCAGTGAACGTGGTCTTGTCAAGCCAGGGAAAAGTACAGGTGCTGATGTCAGGCTTTCCTTTGTATGTCAAGTCTCTAAGGACTGGATAAAAGTAGGTTCATTAAGTATCCATTAGAGGAAACCATATTTTTTTTACAATTTCCCATCACAGTCAGGGTTCAATCACTCCTATTGAGATTCATCGATAAAGGTAGCCTTCACCTGTCTTAAGAACCTGAAAAGATAAGGCTGACATAACTGTGTTATTCTTATTGTCCCATATAAGTTTCCTAATTGTCCCATTTAAGTTTCCTCATGGTCCCATTTTTTTTTTTTTTTTATTGTAGCAATGAGGCTGTTTTATCTCATCGGATTTCCAGTGATACAACTGTGAACTGTAAATCAGGTTCATAATTATCCTAAAGGTTATGTGGCTTAGAGTAAGTAGAGCAACCAGCTGAACAACATAGATATTGTCTTCTTGCTTGCAGCACGTCTTTTAAATTGCTTGAAACTATAATCTCATTTTAATCATTTTCCTCCAATCTGAGATTTAAATTCCTTCTGTGGACTTTTCTCTCAACCTCAGCACATTCACTGCTTCCAGGACACAGAATTGTTTCTTTTCACTAGTAGTACTGTAACTCTTAATGTAATTTTCTAATTGGGTTCAGAGTACACGTGGTGCACTAGGTGGGGATTAAATTTACAGTCTGAGGAAAAGAAATTGCTTCTTGACTACAACAGGGAATTGCAAGCTTGATCATTTCTGCAGCTCAGACTGTCTTTTTTTTTTCTTCTGTCTCAGTATTCAAGGTGATTTACTTTACTGAAGAGTTACCGAAGCACACTGCTAAAAGTTCTTTTGACCTACATTTTTTTGTAATGACGTCAACCAATCACAACTGCAGATACTTTCCAAATTTACACGCGCTCCTTCCTGCTCCCCGTCAACCTCACAGCTCGTGTGCTTCAGTGGGTGTCCTCTCTCTTTCACCACACTTTCCCACCATGGCCCGCAATCAAAAGAATTTCCTCCCTTTCTTTCACTCCCCACCTCCTTTGAGAATTGACTCCCTCCCTTTGTCCATTCAGTATTTTCTCACTCAACCTGCACTGCTGCCCAAACACTCTCCACTTGCCCCATCACTTCCACTCTGGCAATGAAAACATTAACATACTGTGAACTAAAGACCATCTTCCCCTGTTGTCTACCACCAGCAGGGTCCCCAGACCAGAAGAACAAGAGCTCAAACAGTCTCAGGTGGTGAGGAGTCTATGGTAATATCTCAGTTTATATACAGTTCAAATCCAATCAGTCCAACACCTCTTGATTCCCAGACGCTGAATAGCACAGGCTGTATGTCTCCCCTACTAGTTAGTTTTGTAAATCACTTTGATTAAAGCTTTTTTTAGGGGTTATAGCTTGTTTGTTACCCTGCATTCAATATTTTCTTACAATATGACAAATTTCCATGTTACAATATGCTTAGGAAAAATATAGAGCAAACATTCTCCTCTACGTTTGTGTGAAATGTTGTTTGTGAAGTTTGTGTAAGCCATCAGTGGCCAGACGACTCCTCCTTTCTTTAGTTCTCATATTGGTGACGTTTCAACATACTGAAGTTCTTATGTAGATGAGCTGTTGTTCCAAAGTTGCTGTGTGTGTGATAGAGAGGTACTTGTGTGTTTGTGTGTGTGTGTTTGTGTCTGTGCATATGTGTTGTCAACTGATTCGGGACCTTAGAAGTCAATAATGCCACTGATCTGTTATGATTGGCCGCATGACTGCAGTACTGTGGTCATGTGATGCCTCCTTCGGGATTGAGCTCATTGCTGTTATCACCACAAAACTTTTTTTTTTCCCAAGTAAAAGTTAGAGAGGTGCATATGCTGTATGATATGAAATATATTACAGAATAATCCCTATTTAGTTCTCATCACTTGGGTATCATATCATCATCTTCTTTGCTATGTTCAAAGGCTTCTGAAAAGAAAAAACATTCAGTTGCTTAAGCTTTGCACATGAGAAGTAGAGACGGTATATTTAGTGTATAGTGGATTTCTTTTCTGTGTGTCTGCTCTTTATTAATTATTTTTAGACTTGAGCACTCGTCAGATCTACAAACATCTAAAAATAGCTTTCAGTTTCATACATACACATGAAAGCCAAATGTCTCAAGTTAAGAGGTTAGATTTAATCACAAGTTCTTTAAGCAAACATACTTTACTTATTTTATAAGGTTGACTTGATTTAATTCTTCCATGCTGCTTCTCACATCAATAAAACGTCTCAAGACTATGATTCATTTCTCATGATGGCTGTGTTTCATATTGTGTCGAGATCTTGCATAACTCTGACCACCGCAGGTTCATTTTATGACTTTATTGAATGGCACTTAACAGCATTTAGCTGTAGGTTAACTAGGCCAAGTGTCTTCCTTTTATGCCCACGCCCCATGTGGCCCATGAACTCTGATTAACTCAGAGTAATGTTAGAAAATGGCCATCACACCCTTAAACAAGCTATAAAGCAGTATTATACAGCATGTCCAATAGGGATTTTCCTATTCAGTTTGTTTACCCTGATTTCTCTCACAGTCCTTTGATATTGGATATGCAATCCAAAATTTTAACATTTACTTAAATGTTGTTTGAAATATGTATCTAAACACTTTTTTTTACAGCTGCAGTAAACTTGATCATACAGACATTATTTGTTATTAGCTACTGGATCCAAATATTGGAGGTCGTGCCTCCAAAATATCATGTTTATAGGCTCAAATTAGTTTTCAAGGTTGCTGCTTTCTTAACTTAGTCACATCTGAATATCAACACAGTCCATGTTGTGATTTTCTTTTTTTTTTTGCAAATGGTGAATAGTTTACTGACCAAAGCAGTAATGATCCACTACCTTATCCCAAGTGGTGTTTGTTTTAGTGCTGCTCTGCATTTCATTAAGCTTTGCGTGTGAAGGTTCACATCACACTCAGTCTCATAATTTTCCGTTAGAGTTAGAAGTCTTTTGTAGGTCTTTTCTTTTCGTTGTTTCTTAGCTGTTTCTGTAACTATGCTGCTGAAATGGGAAAATGTTTCAAAGCTCTTGTTATAAAAAAAAAAACATGTGGCATGTTGGAATAACTCTAAACTTTATTAAAAACATCACTTTCTAGCTACTTTCACTGACAACCAGCTCTCTTGCAAAATTATTTTAATATGTTATAAAGACTTCCTCCATGTCCGTCCACATATCAGCCTGTACTGATTCATTGTCTTTGCTTTGCTCTCTCTCCACACTCGGTCAGTCTCCCACAGCGACTGCTTACACATTGACCACCCCTGGCCTGCCCCCTGGATGGGAGGAGAGGAAGGACGGCAAGGGAAGAACTTATTACGTCAACCATAACAACCGCACCACTACCTGGACTAGGCCAATTGTGCAGGTACAGCAGGTCTGCAGGCTGGCTGGACTCTATGCATGGGACTGGAATTTACCTCGTCCCCTTGTCATGGCCTCGGCCTGTGTGTCGAAACCTTTTCCTCTCTTTCCTCCCTCTGTGTTTCTCCTCTGTGAAGCCATAAAAAATGGCGGAAAGAGACACAGCTTTGCAACCTCAAAGTCTCTTTGTCTGTCTTTCTCTTTGCCTAGTTTCCAATTATTCCAACTTTTATTGTATGTTTTCCCTTTTCCTGTCTAGCATTTTGTTTGATACTCTGGATGAAGTGCAACTCTGTATTTGTCACGCCTTTTCTGAACCCTGGCATGGAACTGCAGCCACCATTTTTCCCTTCCCCTTTCCCATTTCTGCCCTGTTTTTCCACTTGTCTTACCCTGTCTCTCTGTCTGCAAATGAGGCAGCTCCACACAGTCTGAGCTCAGGGAGCGACTGCTTCATGGGACTGGGTGTATGTTTAATGCTCATGTCTCTCCTCTTTGAAATCCAACCTTTCATTTCTGCTTTTATCAGCACATGGCCGGTTATATTATACATGTACGTCTGTTGTCTTTAATCACACAGTCTTCTCATTGTCTGATTCTCATCTGTTTTTGTCATTACTCAGAAGCAGAGGACACTGCCAAATGATTTACATAACGATCACATAGCATTGCTTTGTTTCGGTACATAGTTGTGGCCCGTTTCAAATATGGCTTGGATAAGGGTTTTTTCAGCAACCATAAGTTTCATTTTTCCACTACGTTATGTTACTGATCCCAAGCCTTCATCTCAACTTTAATAATCATATTTTTAAGTGACACAAATGATTGTCTTATTGGGCCTGTATGAGCCATGCTTTTGACATTATAGGAGCTTATTTTTCTGAGGGAAGAGCTTGCATCCAGCATTTTCCGGTGGCAGACAAGCATCTCTGACAGCATGCCTTATGATGGCAACTCTTGCCTTATTCCAAACCCCACTTAACCTCAAAAGTGCTATTCTCACTGACAGCTGACTGAAGACGGAGCCAGCACTTCAGCAGCAGCAGCAGCAGCAGCAGCAGCAGGGGCATCTGGAGGAGCCTCGGCCCTGGCATCCGCATCCACCCCCTCCTCCTCTTCCAATGCCTCCAACAACCATCTCCATGAGCCCCAAGTCCGACGACCTCGTAGCCTCAGCTCCCCTACTGTCACCCTTTCCACCCCTTTGGAGGTGAGAATTAGACACCTGTACCTTCCCGCCTTGCCATGTCCTTTTCCTCTTTTCTCCAATCTTTGCCCCTCCACACTTTCTCATCAGACCGTTCCTCCTTGTATCACCATTTACATCCCTTAGAAGATGAGAAAGTGATCCTCATCCATCTCTATCAGCCCTCAATTCCCTTCTTTAATGTAACCACATTCTAATGTTATCTCTCCTTCTTTCAGGTTAACTCTGTCTTGATGCTGCTTTTCTTTCTTTCATCTTTGCCTCTTCTATGGAAATGTTCATCTCATCATTTAACCATTTTTCTATTCTCATTTCTTCTTTTCATCTCTCCATGGAGGATGTCTTTTCTTTCTTCACACTGCTGCTGCTGCTCTTTTTTTCATCTTCAGTGTGGAATGAGATGATGGCCCGGGCACTAAAACAGCTCTCCATTACACAATGAGTAGTCACATGAAAATGTGACTGAGCCTTACTCTGACTTTGTTATTCATCATGATCATTTTGCTGTGAACAATATGCACTCTTGGCATAGTCAGCGTTTTGTTCTGCAGCACAAGGTGTTTTAAAGCAATAACACTAACAGAGTGAAGCTTGTTTGATGAATGCAAGATGGTTGATTCAGTTGCTGCTGGATCAGTCCATTATTTGGATTGATTACACCTCCAAAATGATTGTTGTAATTTGCTAAAAGAATCCAGGGACATCCAGATCAATGATACCGATCTTGCAAATTAAATATCTTTAAATCAGAGACCATTTCATTAAAGCAGAGGCAACCACAAATGCATTTGAAGATTAATTTGTATGGCATGACATCCTTCATAAATTTTCTCAAAAATTTAAACATTAAAAAGTATTTGAAACCAATTGCTATTTACAGTCACTTCTAATGTAAGACACTGCAGCGCAGATGTTAGTACAGCAGTTTTTACTGTTGGAGCCCTCTTCTCTGGGTTTTTCTAGTGACAAGAGATACAAACCTTTGCTGTCATTACAGGCAGTAGACACTGGCTGCTACTTTGCTGTAGCTGCAGTGCGTCATTCTTTAACAAAACATGCAGAAAATTCATGGATGAGTGAAAGTTAGAAATGGAGCAAGCAGGCGTCAGTGGAGGGTGTTTACTTTGAAGCTGCTGCTGTATATTTGAGGCTTGATGTAATCAGCCATGTATTGGACAGATTAGATTTCCATTATTGGGAATGTGCCATTATATTACCTTCAAATAATCTCTGAATAATAAATGACCAGTTGAGTATTATGTAATAATACCTTATCCCTCATGCTTTTCATAAAACTAGTTTTGTTACTCATTGGTCAGAGGGTTTGATCATCAGACAGCAAAGGTTAATGTACAACTTAGCAGGTAATAACTTAAGATTTCCACCGTTGTTTTTTAGGTTGTGACCAGTGTTTGTTTCAATGATGAGAAATTTTTGTCAGGAATTTTTTTCACTGATGAAAATGACATCATAACTTAATTAAAACTAAATTATTTTTGTGACAAAAACTTTAACAAAATATATTGAGACTCTTAACAAGAAAAAAAAAATAGAATAATGTGTTGAGGAAAGACAATTATATTATTTTTGTTGAGGAATAATTTTCTTCCACCAAATTTTTGCACTGGTGAAAATGATACAAGAGTTATATTAAACGAGCTATAGTTAAATATAATAACTACAACTATATTTGTCAATTAATGACGTCAGTGTTGGAAGGAACTGTGACATTACACAAATACCTACCTCAGATTTTTTCAGCCGCTTCCTAAATATGTTTGGATTTTGTTCCATTCGTCACATTTTATGTTTTATCATAATTCTGTATATATATATATGTTTGTGGGTCTGAGTGTGTGTGATGGAAATGTTGTGTTGGAGCTTTATGTGGGCATGCTCATGTATAATCTGTGCACGTTTATCTTCTACAAAAAAGTGGACAACTGAACTTAAACTTTAAGCAATGCAGTGAAGCTATAAATGGAGCTCACAAACTTGGGTAATTAAGATCAACACAATGTACCTTAAAGGGAGCAGCCTCTTTCTGACCTCCTACTGCATTTAATGGTTTCACTCTGTGGTGATGATCATGTGCTATACCAAGGGAACAGACCTGGTGGAGCTTTAATTAAGGTGTGTGTGTGCGCGTGTGTGTGTGTGCACAGCAGTGTGTTAACAAGGCATTGCAGAAGTAAAGGAAACTGTAACACTGGCAGCAGAATGTTGTAATTACAGCTTCTAGAGGAGGTGGGAGGTCTGTGGATTAAATAACACAGTCTGTTCTCCTGTTAAAAATCAGATCAGCCAGTGATAATTGCTGCTAAACCAATAATGTGATGTAGGAACACTCTTTACTCCGTTTAAGGTTGCTTTGGACACTTTTGAATTCCAGTAATTGTTAGTTTTCGGTGGAAATATTGTTTTTTCTGGTAGTATGTGATGATTTGTTGTTCATTTGAGCCTTGATAAAGGTCTCCTTGTATCTTCCAAGTGGAAGAGTTCTGGTAGATTTACTCTAAATAAGATTTTCTCACATTTTCCTGTGAAAATCTAAAAAAAAAATGGCTGTTACTGTGTCATTTAGCCTAGTAGAAATATGGAATGAAATCTCAAAAAAGAATAATCAGGCCTGCTTGCTCTTCTCTGTTGACATTTGATCGACAGCTTGACAGGCTGACAGATTGCGCAGCTTTGATGTTGATTAGCTCTCTCCCTATTTTCATGGAAATCAAAAGAGCTACTGCCTCTGACTTTCTCAGATATACTGTGCTGAGAATGCTGATAGTTTTCCATATATCTTTTCTAATCTCAGTCAGTTTTCTAGCAGAATACCAAGGCAACTCTTGGGAGACTGATTTTCCATCCTTGTTATTGTCTGTTGTGTTTCAATCCATCTGTGATGATTCATGCTGTCTGTCGTCCATATTTGGTTAGATCTCCTTTTTGTCTAACGAGAGTGATAATATTTTTATTTCATTTTTTGTTCGTATGTTTTCCACTTTGGTTTCAGGGAGCCAACAACATCCAGGTGCGGAGGGCTGTGAAAGACACATTCTCCAACCCACAGTCTCCCCAGCCATCCCCTTACAGCTCCCCCAAGTCACAACACAAGACACAGCAGAGTTTCCTGCCTCCAGGCTGGGAGATGAGGATAGCCCCCAACGGACGGCCTTTCTTCATCGACCACAACAGCAGAACCACCACCTGGGTGAGATAACAGGCCGGACTGCACTACTTAGAGATGCTTTATGCAATATAAATGAAGGGTAGCTCTTTATTTTACAGGTCTGTTATATTCCAACACTTTTCCCTGTAAGCTTCCAGGAAAGAACTATGTTATTTGATTATAATTACAGGGAGTTTCTTTCATAACCTCATTGCACAGTAGATCAGCGCGTGGTCTGCTGAAAAGCATACAAAGCTGAAAAGCATACAAAGCAACATGTATGAAGACACAAGGAGTGTCTAATAATAAAAAAACCTAATGAATGTTTATTTAATTGGGTTTAAATGTTAAAGAAGAGGTTTTTTGCAATCCAACAGCTGTGCAGAAACTAAATGCAACCACCTAAACTGAAATAACTCTATTTTGTATGTAAAAAGTACCATTTAACGCAGATTTTTCTAGGAGGATCCTTAGGACCCTAAAAAAAATAAAAGCAAATGAAGTAGTTTGTATTTTTTTATCCCTGCCTGTGACTATAAGCATTAGATTGCTGAGAGTCTTGTCAAATAGACACTAAAACAAATCTGGGGCAGTGGTTAGTGTTGATCTCCGAGGGCCTTTTGGTGACATCTGGTGGTTTAAATTAATTTCAGATTTACTTTAGCCGTCATTGGGATGCAGCTCTTCACTTTAAGTCAACTTGGAGGAGTTTTTGTTCAATCAAAGAACTGCTTTGTATCCCTAAGACAGAGCAAAAGTAGAAATTTTCTTTTAACCATGTAAAATGATCTTCTTCTTCCCCCTGTTTTTATCATTCGTATGCATGTCTGTATCTCCTCATTTGCTCCCGCTCTCTTTTGACAACCAGGAGGATCCCAGGTTGAAATATCCAGTCCATATGAGGAATAAGAACTCAATGGAGCCGGGCGACCTTGGTCCTCTTCCTGTGAGTACACTCACAGTTACACCAACTACATATTTAACCTTTGGCCCACAAAGCACATTGATATAAATCTCATAGATCCCAATAGTTGTTTAGCTATGTTCATTCATTCACAAATGCTGCTACCAAGATGCACTTTATCATAAGTTCTGAATCTGTCTGTTTAAATCAACATAAGTTTATTCAGCTTGTTGCACCATCAGTAACTTGTCATATTTTTACTTATGTTTCTGTCTCCAGTTAAAATTTAAACACGAACTGTTGAATTATGTGGATGAAGTGGCTTTGCACAAAAAAGAGGAGACATGATTGCACGAGCAGACAGTTTCAGACATTTCCTTTTTAGTCCTGTTAGTAACTAGGGAGAATGTAACTGTTGATGGATGAGAACGCAGAGTCTGGAGGCTGTGATAATCCCTAATTAGGAGGTGGACACTCTCTGTCACCTGCTCTATTATCTGTTTGACAAAGACAAACTCCCAACACGTGGGCCAAACGTTGCTGTAGGTAGCTGTTGAATAATGAGAGCTTCATGGGTCTGTTCATCTCACAGGCTTGTGTGGTGTGTGCATGTGTGTGTGTTCTCTCTCTCTCTCTTTCTCTCTCTCTCTTTCCCTCTTTCTCTCTTTTCTCTCCGTTCTGATGGATCTTATGTATGCTACTTCTTCTACACCTGGCCATGTCTGTTTGGCAGAACCTACCAGAGGAGGTTGGTTGGTGCCTCCCTCCCTCTGCCTGCCTACCTACCTGTCTGGTCTGGTCCGGTCTGGTCAAATGCCTGCAGACAGCCTTGCGCATTCTTTTCTTTTGATTTTTTTTTTTTATATATATTTTCCTCTCTCTCTCTCTATCTTTTCTCTTTCTCATGACCGGCATGGATGGACTATACCTCTCCTTTTTCCTTTTCATCAGTATTTTTTCACACCACTTCCTCTCTCTGTGCGCCCTCCCTGCACCACCACCACCACTGTGAACGATTTAACATTTGGAGCCCCTCCCCCCCACCACCACAATTTTCCTGGAATCCCTCAGACTGCTCCATGTCTTTGTACCTGTATTGGTGTCTGAGGCACAGATAGACGAGTTGGGAAATTGGAAAGAGGCGAGATGGACCGCAGTATTTGTTAGAGAGAGGAGAACAATGAAAAAGAAGGAGCGAAAGAGGATAAACAGTGTTGGATAAGGGGGCAGAGGGAGGGATGGAGGTCTCCGAGAAACAAAAGGAGCTATATATGTATGTTAGAGGAAGGAACTGGCTGTATGCTGCATGTTATCAGCTTTTCAAATCTGGTCTCTCCACTCATGCAGTAGCAGCATAGTCAGAAACACACACACACACACACTGTTGGTTCACCTTGTTTGACAGACTGTCAGACTCGGTCCCTTTCCTCACCCCTTTACTCTCAATCTACTGTGATTTTTTTTTTAATTGCCTGACTGCTGGTGCTGTACGAGTGTGTGTGTGTGTGTGTGTGTGTGGCCTGTGACACCGTACTGAGTGGTCACCGTGTCATTGGTGGTGTTCTGGTTTGGACTGGTGTCGGTGATTTAACCTTTAATGTTGTGGTCGTATCCCTGCCTTGCTGACGTCTCAGACATGCCTCAAATAGGAGAGAAAATCCTCTCAGTTCCTTTGTGGTGTGTTTGATTGAGCTCGCCTCGCCTGCAGCGCCAGGCCGTCAGTGATGTGTCCATTTTAATGGTCGGTCAAGTTCAATCAAACATCTAATAAAAAGGAAATAAAAAAAAAAAAGAAGTGGATGGATTTAAATGACTATTTGAGCATGGCCTGTTTAATTTGGCTGTCTAATGGTGACTGTGTGTTGTTTTTCTCACTCTTTCTCTTTTCGTTTTCGCTTCTTTTCTTAGCCTGGATGGGAAGAAAGGATTCACTCAGATGGACGCACTTTCTACATTGACCACAGTAAGATGACCTTTTGTCTATTCCATGTTTGTATTTGCTAATGTGTTTTACCTTTTTGCCTTTCTCTTAAGTTACTTTTTATTGTGAGTCGTGGTTGCAAAGACTGCAAGGGACCTCATCTATTACAGCAGAAACTAGTTAAAATGTATTGTATCACGGCCTAAACAGTGTCAGCTAACTATGAAAGAGGAGTTAAGTTTTTTTTTCGAATATTAATTCATCCATTAATTCTTTCTTGGATTAATTGAGTAGTTATTTAATCTATAAATCATCAGGGAATGGCGGCATAATGCCTTAGCATGTCTCTGACCCAAATGTGACCTCTTTTAACACCCAAACCCAAAAATATTCACTTTATTAAAATATAAAACAAAGAATATTAGCAAATCTTCACATCTTCGTGGCTGAACCTTGTAAATTTCCTCAGACTTGCTTAATAAAATGGCCATATTTCACTAAAGTCTTGGTGAATCTTTTACTTGCTGCTGATTTTTGTGTTCTGTCGGTTGTTTAATCCAGATACGAAAAACACGCAGTGGGAGGACCCTCGTCTGCAGAGTCCAGCCATCACAGGACCTGTGAGTAGTTTCCTCTTACAGCGTTTCTGCCACCACAGTGTTGCTGCGCAGACACGAGTTTCTCTTTTAACATGTATCACACTGTATTATCAGCCTTGTACAACAGACATAAATCACTTTGTCACTGTGGTTGAGACTTAACATGCCGACACCTTTGTACTATTATATGTACCACTTCAGATACCATCTTTTTCCTCTCAACTCCTCTCACTGAGTTATGCTACGCAGTTTTTTGTGCTTAGGAAGAAATAGAAGTGTATTTAGTTCTCCAGTTGAAACATGTGCATCATGAGTCAAATGACTGTGAAGATACTGATCAGTTTTGGATCATTTCTTGATTCCTTTGTGTGTTATTTATCGTCCGTACAGGCTGTTCCGTACTCCAGAGAGTTCAAGCAGAAATACGACTACTTCAGGAAGAAATTGAAGAAACCGGTAAGATGTGACTTTAATGCTGATCTGTTCTGGAGTTCTGGTTTCTTGCTGGGAAGAAAAAGCTAAATTTGGTCAAAACCTCGCTGCTTCTTACACAAGAAAGGCAGTCTAATTTGCTTCTGTTTTGATTGTGCTTGATTGCATACTTATTCAACTTTCATCACACTGTCCTGACACTGCATGACTGAGTTTGATATTTTTATTACACGTTAAATATTCACTGCAATCACATTTCTTCATAATTAACACTTGGAAGGGGGAGTTCAGGACAGCATGTTGACTGCCTGCTTTTCCCCTAACTGTTGTTTTTTCGAAAGCTGGAATATAATCTTGGGTTAACATACTGATACTTTGGCTTCGACACACTGTTCAGTCCTGTGAAAGAATATGTTCAAGGTCAGCAGGCATGATTTACATATTAGGGTTGTGTCTAAACTGCGTTGTTTTCAAAGCAGCAGTTAAACTGCCTGGCTTTCTTCAATGAGTCTAAATCACTCTGTTGTTTTTCTACAAGGGTCACATACTTCCATCTTACCTGAAAGAAATACAGTGGTATTATTTCTGCCTGCATGTAACAGAGGTTTTTTTTTTTTTTATGTCTTCCAGGCTGACATCCCCAACCGATTCGAGATGAAGTTACACAGGAACAACATCTTTGAGGAGTCGTACCGTCGAATCATGTCCCTGAAGAGGCCCGATGTCCTGAAGGCACGGCTGTGGATCGAGTTTGAGTCCGAGAAAGGCTTGGACTACGGTGGCGTGGCCAGGGAGTGGTTCTTCCTCTTGTCGAAGGAGATGTTCAACCCTTACTACGGCCTGTTTGAATATTCTGCCACGTAAGTCTCTGCCTGTTTGTCTATGTTTTACAGAGCAGCCTCTGACTGAAGGGAGAGATTTAAGCCCTCGAGATATTTAACAGGATATGACTCAGGACGCAGGACGCTGTAGTGTTAAGCAAAGCCGATGTAGTGAAAGGACCATGCTATATGTTTCAAGCAGTGGAAAAACTCTTGTGCACTCATATTTTGGTTTTCCACAGAGTGGAGCAGGGGGGCGGAGCTGCTGTTTTTTATCCTTGTGGGACTTGTTAAAGTTTCCTCTCGCTTTGATTAACTTTTCCTCTCATTCAAAAAGCCATCCTGGAGCAAACATTTCCCACATACAATACATGTTAAGATAATTAAAGTGTCGTATGTTTTGTTCCTTTTCTTGGCACCATCATTGATAGATGATGGCTTCAAGCAGTGGGGCAAAGGTTACAGAAAATCAGCTAAAACAGTGCTAAGAAAGGAAAGGAAATAAAAATGAAGCCTTACTCTAACTGAATTTGCTTGATTCAGTAATTATTTAATCAGTATGATTAATATTTAACGCCTTTGTAATTAAACCCCATGACAGAGTTCAGCAGAATTTTTTTCACTTGCAGGTGGGCAGGTGGATCAGTAATCTACTTGCCTTAAGGTAATTTGCTGCCAAAGTAACCTGGGATGACTTTCTCCCTCTCCGTGCTCTTGTCTCTTCAGGGACAACTACACACTCCAAATCAATCCCAACTCTGGCCTGTGCAACGAGGATCACCTCTCGTATTTCAAGTTCATCGGACGTGTTGCAGGAATGGCTGTGTTTCATGGAAAACTGCTGGATGGTGAGCTGCCTGATGCAGAATCACGTCTTTGAATTTACAAATTCACCTTTTGTTTATATTATGTTATTGTGTAGGTTTTTAATAATGTGTGAGAACACTTCAGCATTATTTTTATTGTTGTTTTTAAGCTTTTCTTCACACACACCGTTACAGCATCGTGTTGTTTTCTGCTCTTATAGGATTTTTCATCCGACCCTTCTACAAGATGATGCTGGGAAAACAGATCTCCCTTAAAGACATGGAGTCTGTGGTAAGTTCAGATTGTTACCGCCTTATTAACTATTAATACAAACATATTTTTGCAATTGTAAGAAAAAGTCTCTGACACTGTAAAATATCCTGAAACATGCATTTAGTGCTTTAAATTGAGAGCAGTCAAAACTGTCCACAGGGCTGGTTGTTTGGTTGGTTTTATATAAAAGAAAAGAAATCAGGAAATCTGTCAGAAAAAGCCAATGAATGACATAATTATCATTGTGTCTAATGTTTATCTGCCCTGGGTTTTATTTCTGCAGGACAGTGAATACTATAACTCTCTTAAATGGATTCTTGAGAATGATCCCACCGAGTTGGACCTGAGGTTTTGTATTGACGAGGACAACTTCGGACAGGTGCTTAGTCTTCATATATTCACTGTTTTGACCTTGTTACACTGTTAAAATTCAATTTTTTATTGCAATGAAGTGATGTAGTTTGCCATCAGAAGTATCAAGGCCTTTATTTTTGTTGTTTGTTTTGTTGCTTCTCAGACGTACCAGGTGGACCTGAAGCCGAGCGGCTCAGACATGGTGGTCACTAATGAGAACAAAAAGGAATACATAGAGTGAGCGCATTATCAGTATTTTGCCACTTAATTCATTTTTTGGGAGTTTTTTATGAATGATTTCAAGTTTTTACAATGAACACATAAATCAAATACTGTCTTCAAACATGTTTTTGTAACCATATCTCACTAATCTCTCTCTGACAGCCTGGTCATTCAGTGGAGGTTCGTCAATCGGGTCCAGAAGCAGATGAACGCCTTTTTAGAGGTATTTATGTGCTATAACACAGCTGCCACATGGGGGCAGTATGACAACAGACTTTGTATTGGCCTGTTAGAGGCCCTCAGTTTTAAAATTGAACTCTTTATCTAAGCCTTAACCTCCTCCTTGACTTGTAGCTTATAAAACTAAATTATTTCTCACTTTATTAGCGGGATGTTCTGTGTTTTTGATGCTTGATTTGAACTTTCATCATAATAGCTTTTTAATTCCCTTTTTGTTTATTTTCAGGGCTTCACTGAGCTCATTCTTATAGATCTTATCAAAATTTTTGATGAAAACGAACTGGAGGTACGGATTCTTTATCTTAAACCCTTTTCTCAAATGAACTTTCCTGAGATGGACGATGGCAGTGGTGGTAAATGTTTTCTTTCTCTTGTGCCCCTCTCTCTGCCTCTGTGTAGCTGCTCATGTGTGGTCTGGGTGACGTCGACGTCAACGACTGGAGGCAACACACTGTTTACAAAAACGGCTACTGTCCCAACCATCCTGTTATCCAGTGGTTCTGGAAGGTATGCGACGTCTGTGAGCCATCCACACACAGATGCCTAAATACATGCCACAAAAACATGGGAAAACAGCCACATGCTGCCAAATGTTAGTCGTGACAACTGGATTTTTCAAATGAACATTAGATCCAGTCGTCTTTCCCTCCATCCAGCCAGCGTTGGGTTTGCTGGCCTTGCTTTTGAAGATCAAAGTCTGTTTGGAAGAACAAGCTTGTTTGCTCTGATGAAAGAGCCTAAAGTAGTTCCTGCCCTGGTTATCATCTGTCTTCACTTGAGCTTTAACACACAGCCACACAGGCAAATACAATCAGACAGCAAACAACACACACACACGGGGCATAATTTTGTGTGTGTATACATGGTAACACACACACACACACACACACACACACAGACATCAGTATCATATCTGAATAAGTGAAGCTCAAACAGCTTCTGTTAGTGTGCTATCATGTTTTTTTCTTAAACATGCACACAAAGGCTGAATCACAAAACTGTTTCCAAGCTGAAT
The DNA here is from genome assembly GCA_029783645.1 of Ctenochaetus hawaiiensis. Lineage (NCBI taxonomy): Eukaryota > Metazoa > Chordata > Actinopteri > Acanthuriformes > Acanthuridae > Ctenochaetus > Ctenochaetus hawaiiensis. The sequence continues at coordinate 15,230,771 of JAPZDY010000011.1, forward strand.
AATTCTGTTTCCTTCTCTGTGTTATAGTTGTGTAAATGTGAAAGTGTTATGTGGTGGGGATGTTGTTATTTGATGTATATGTTCTCTGAACCCTTTGATAAATGAAGTATGTGTCACTTTGCCTGGTCAGGTTGTCCTGTTGATGGACGCTGAAAAGAGGATCCGACTCCTCCAGTTTGTTACTGGAACGTCACGAGTGCCCATGAATGGCTTTGCAGAGCTTTATGGTATGTGACTTCACCAAATAACTTTGGGTTTTTCTTTATTTTAAAACCATATATCCTCTGCTGAAACTGCAGGTCCTCAGCTTTATGTAACAGTGACACAAAAATAGTTTTCTGAGAAAAGATGAGTCAACATTTGCAGTTTGAAGAATTGAAATACAATCACAAACAGAGAGATAAGGGGCAGATGAGGAATGACCAGATGTGTCAGATTCTATGATGTATACGTTTTGATCCAAATGTATAAAAACTATATGTTGTTACTGTTTTATTTAAGCTTTGTTTACGTAGCATCAGTGTAGGCACAAAGAGAATGTTTATGTATAAACAGTAGAATCATTCATACTGCCTTGATTATGTGAATTTAAAAGTAAAATACCCCAAATTTTAGTGATAAAAATGCATGAATTACTCCAATGCTATGTTTCCCTCTCTTCTTTCAGCAGGACTTGAATTTGTATATTTACCAAGAGGCTCATTTTGTGGTTTAATGGGGGCATTTTTGCATCATGAATGTGTGTCATCTTCACAATTATCCCCTTTTTGTGCCAGGTTCTAATGGACCTCAGCTGTTCACAATCGAGCAATGGGGAACACCAGATAAGTTGCCAAGAGCTCACACATGGTATGTCACTACAAAAACACAAACACCCACACATACACACAAGAAAACTAAGGCTCTACAGTCATGCTAGCAGTTAGCAGCTAAAGCTGTGTTTAGTCACATCAGTGTTTTGCACCAAATGCTAACCTCAGCATGCTAACATGCCCATAATAATCATGATTACTCGCTGATGCTATGCAAACTTTAGCATGCTTATCATCTTTTTTTAGCAAGTTAGCATGCTAACGTTTGCTGCTTGGCACTGAACACAAAGTACTGTACACTTAAGCTGATGGGAATGTCATTAGTTTGGCAGTCATTCGGGCAAAAGACAAGCAACTGAGCAAGTTAAAAATATGAGCTGCTGCAGTCGGGGGACCATAAATGTTTCCAGAATTAATCTTGAAGGGAATGTGAATGTCTTTACCAAATTAATGAAAATCCATCCAATAGCTGCTGAGACATTTCACCTAAACACAGAAAGATGAACCTCTCATGCTAGGGGAAAAGTCAGGGGGTCATTTAAATTAGTTAGATAGATCATTGGGGAACCACAAAAATTTGAACTAAATTTTGTGCTGATCTAACAAGTCAATGTGGAGAAATTTCACAAATTAAGTGAAAACTTTGACAACTTGTGGTGTCTGAGAAGAGCACTGTTATCCACTGAAGTACTTAAGAGTCATTTTATGGGGACTATAAGTGTCTGCAAGAGATTTCATTACAATTAATAGAGTTGTTATTGATATTTGAATCTGGACTAAAGTGGATCGATCACCTTACATTGCTGTCCTGTTGTCATGCTGCTGGCAAGGCTTTAAGTGCTTTGGAGGTTTACATATACTGTAATCAACTACTGTGAAGTTGTAACTGTGTATTTTAAAACCAAACCCTGTGTTCATTTTTCTTAATTTGTCAATCAAACATTTTTCTCCCCCAGCTTCAACCGCTTGGATCTGCCTACTTACGACTCGTTTGAGGACCTGAGAGAGAAACTCCTCATGGCTGTGGAGAACGCACAGGGTTTCGAGGGCGTCGATTAAACTAGCAGCCTCTGAACGCATCCAACCAACCAACGGATTTTGGATTTTAAGAAAAAAAAAGAGAAACAAAACACAAAAGCCACAGGGATGTCAAACCAGCTGCTGTAGCAGTTCTGTGCGAGCATGTTGTACTGTAATGCCTGACCGTGAGCCACCTCCACAGCACGGTGGTTTGAGACTGTACAGCGATTTGTTGAGCCAATATGCCTACGTCTTTATATCTTTCCAATGCAGGTAGGTCACTCCTTAAAGGTGCTGGGGAAAGAACGGGAGAGTCGCAACGTCGAATGCTGAAATCTATTACCCACAGGCATGAGCGATAAATGACAAGAGCTGGCTCCCCCCCCTCCCTGATCCGCCGTTTCTTTCCCCTCTACCCTCGTCCTGTGAAAATCTACAGTGCTGGAAAACACTAATGCATTTCAATAGCTCCTTTATGTAAACTATAGCACAGTATTCGAGCACCTTTCAGTGGAAAGGGTCTTAGCATGGCCTTAATCTGGCTCTTACGTGCACTATTTCTCTAAGAACCTGCAATGGCACTATGATCACAACTCTCTCAAATCCTTAGACCAACACCAGATTACCTTAGGAATGCTAGCCAATCACATTTCAGGAAATTGGCCACACCCCTCCGTAGAGCCTTGTCTTTATGTTGTGTGATCAGAAATCGCCACTGCAGCCTTTTGTAGAATAATGTTTCTTCTTAAGTTGTTTTTTAGCCACTGGTAAGGATTCAAGAATGGGGGGATGAAATAATCCCCAAAGATGATTTTTTATAGTTTTTGTCATCATTGAACAGATTTTTTTTTTTTTTTCTTAATCATTGGTAAAATTCTTGCAGGAAAATACTCTCAACGTATTTGTACTGATGAACAATGTTGTTTACTCTTTTGACAATTCTATATGACATGGTGTGTGAAGTGTAAATCTGGCTAGTCTGGGACATAATTAATCCATATCATTTGTTATGGTGATAGCAAATGTGTTAAATAAAAATGTTTTTTATTGTAGTGCTATGAAAGCAGCATGAAACTGTATCTTGTGTTTGCTTTGACTACATGGTAGTAATTTGGACGTGTAATCAGTCTTGAGGTCGAGAAGGGAAAACTAAAACTGGGGTAGTTTCTCTGAAATGTTTGCGTCATGATTATATTAATATTCTCATGCCTGTTGCTGTTCATAATGCTGTAAATTGTTCTTGGAAAAAAAAAACATTTTAAGTTCTTTCATGATATATAAATATATGTATGAACTACATTTAACAGAAGTATTACTGATCAACAACACTAAAATGAAGCTGTGTGTGTGCGCGGGTGTTTGAGAGAAAAGCTGTGATTGCCACTGAATATAAAGCAGCACGTTTCTTACAAAGAAAAAGATGTTTTTTTTTTCTTTTTTATGTTTTTGTCTCTCCTTTTTCTAACACCATTGAACCTAAAGGGCACTTTATAGATCACTCTGAGGTCATGTCACCTATTGTATGTCTTTTGTCATTAACTTGAATGTGATTCTTCTTTTTATTTTCCATTCGGAGCACTTAACTGGTGCAATATAAATAGTCTGTAAATCTGGGCTGCTGCTAAAGTAGAAAAAAAGTTGACAGAAGTGAAGCAGAGGCTTCACATCTTTTAGTATTCTACATTTCCTCTCTTCTTTTCTCTACGTTTCCCTCCCTTGTGTTTCCTCCCCTCCTGTGATCTCACCCCTCAAACCGTCAGTAAAGATTAGTCCTCTTTTTAGAGGGTTTTCTTTTTCTAATGTATGATGGGAAATATCAGTTTTGTTAAGGACTCCACCACTCTCTACAACTCTTTGTGGTTCATTTAACTTCAGTCAATAAAAAGAAACTTCTCAAAATGTGTTTGAGTGATTTATGACTCTAATGATTAATAAGAATATGTGATAGAGATTTAAGTAGGTTGTTTACTGTTTTAGTTACTGTCTTATATAAGCATACATTTTTAGAAAAGATCACTCAGAATCTCAAGACACTAACTGAATCGTCAAACTTTCAACTTTTTTTTAATTTGAATGTTGAAATAACCTTAACCACTAATTATTAATCTTTGTGACTGGTTGAAAATAAATATTTCAGCTCAGGTGGTGTATTCAAGTACAATTGTACTTTCCCAATAAGTCCATTGTTGTATGTTTTTACATCACAGCATTTCAGAATAAGATGTACTTTTCAGGCCATTAGTCACTAGATTTTTTACTTAAATTTAAATAAAAATATATTAACATGAGCATCTTGTAAATTAGGATGCATTGTAAAAAGTGAACTGGACCATCAGAATGTAAAAGACTTAAAAATATAACTAGCTTTACACAGAGCAGCTTTATTATTAAAATACTGTCTTAAAAAGTCCTGCAGAATAAGTTGATATTATGCAGAAAACCTGAAGGAAAAGTTCTGCTGCTGCTGCTGAGCAGATTGTTGTAATTCATCCACATAATAAATGGATTCTTCATGTCCAACCAACCTTGACACACTGACATCCAAATACTTGTACATAAAATCATCTGTCTTGAGAAAATAGTGAGATTTGCAACTGTCCCTGTCTTTTTGTGTGTGTGCGTGTGTGTGCACGTGTGCCTGTTTGTGTGTGTGTTGGGGCACGTGGTATGGTGAAGGGACCTTAGTTCATTCACACAATCACAATCTAGGAGTTATCAGCGCCAAGGACAAGCAAATAAAAGCTACCCTGCCAGTCAGAGGACATTTTATCAAGCCCCGCTACCCTCGATCTGATCACAAACAAACCGAGAGCCAATAATTCTTTAGACCCAACCTCTAAAACATTTCAACTGCTCAAAAAATGTCACAAAGTGCAAATGAGAACAAATCCTAACTCTTAAAAGAATTAATGATAAGCAAGCACAGACACATTTCTATGAGTTTCCGTCTAAGAGAAGACAGTTTTTCATTCAGTGTGTCTCTCATAAGGCTCTGTTTCTTTCTTACGTCACATCATTGACCTTAATGAAACACTGAAGGGATGTTAAAGCAATAAACTCAATCAAAAGTGGATAATAGTTAACTGAACACACTGAACATTCCTGCTGTTTTGTTTTCAACTCTGATGTTCCTCCTTTGCAGAGTCTCATGTTGGTAAACCTGTAAAATATGTGATTGTTAAAGGCTACTCATTCATAACACCCATATTTGAAAAAAAGAGTTTCATAAGTTCTATTACAATATTTTACAATCACCATGGCTTATTTTTTTTATCAACAGAGTTTTAATTGGCAAAACACACAATAAACAAAAAACACAAAATGCTGTCGTATAATGCAAATTTCAAACTTAAATCACATGCTCTGGTGTTGTAGGATTGCAGGCGCCTCATACTGGCAAGTTTATTAACAGTTTATTACTAGTTCATTAACTTATAATGTCCTCTTTTTTTCAAATGTAAAAGAGCCAGTAATGAACATACACAATACTGTGAGGCTCCAATGAATTTAACGCTCAGTGTAATGCTGAATTTAATACTGGTGCTTTTATTTTGTTTACTACTGTTCATGAGATTTTGCAGCTGCAGTAGGAGTGTAAGCGTCCATGTAGAGAGTTTTTCATTTTAAACTTCTTGTTAAAATTGTGTTAAATCAATGGATAAAAAGCAATAATCTATTTCCCTTTCACTGTGTACTCAAAAGTTATCTCTTTTAACAGTTTCAGCAGCCTTAGAGAAATAATGAGGAGCTCAGATTATCTGGATGAAGCTTGTAATAAAACTGCTTCTCCTTCCCATTGAGAGGACCCGGCTGTGTTGATGTTCACAGGATGAAAACTGAGCCAAGTGACAAGTCATCAGATTCTGTTGCATTATCTGCCTGAGGTGTAAGTTTTAATCTGAAACTGATCCTTAGTGAAACTATTTGTGATGTAGGCCTCTTGAGATGCAGAGCCAGCAGTGAGTATTTAACTTATGGTTTAAAAAACATCATATAAATGAGGTTTACTCGACTTTTGGACTTGTTTTGACTGTTTTGTTGATCAATGCTACTAAACTGAATATCTTATATTTAAATTTTCCAGTTTGTTCTGCTCTCATGAAACATCACCTTTGTGTGTAATATTCAGCTCATGGTGAGTTTCAGTGAGTCATTGGTAGTAAAGTAATGTTGCCTCACTGGGGCAGCTTTTTGGTCTCCCGCTCCTCCACCCCTCAACCTCTACTTCTGGTCAGGGTCGATCAATACTTCCCCTGTAGCTTATCACTAATGTGGAACTGGCTGTTTGTCCAAACCCTGCTCCGACTACATAAAGACTTCGACAGGACGGCATCAAAACCAAATGCACCACGTATCACCTCATGATCATACAGCTCTGGATGCACAACTGGACTTTTAACTGTTTGGAAAGACTCTGAGGCAACAATCGCTGGTACAAGAGCGGAGAAGCAGAGTGAAAGCAGCTGGAGAGAGTCAGAAGAGTGTGAATCAATGTGGAAAAAGGATCCACTTAAGTAACTTTAGGTGAGTTTGTTATCCCGCAACAATGTCTGAGTGCTTTAATACTGCTTTTATTTCATTATTCTTTTTATAAAGTTGTGAAATGGCAAGTATAACAAGTGGAAAAACCCTCTGTGACATAATTAGCTTAGAAATATTACAAATTGTAGCTGCAGGCAAAAACAATTAAGATTTATTGAATCTAATCAACTCATTTTTTCACCACATTTATGAAAAATATGCAAAAGTCTTTGTTTTAGAGAAAACAGGGGATAGCACAGGTGGTCTTTTACTATGTAGCTCTCTCACACACTCTCCTATTCACACACACGTTATGCACACAGCTGCAGTCTTCCCTACAATCAGCAGAAAAAGACATGTTTGGACTTTGGACACTTTGGATAAGCCTAGCATGTTTGCTCAGCATTATTTTCCCTCTTTTCTATGGTTTTCTGTGTTTTTCCAATTATATTTCAAAATATTTATGGGTTGAAAACATTAAAGTGCCACATAGAAAATCTGAATTCATAGCTTAGTGTGATTTGAGTCTGACTTTTTCACAGCCATGCCAGGAAACACCACACTCTAACATGTGTATGTTATCATTTGTGTCTCTCCATTGCCCTTTGATTCCACATGTCACCAAACTCTACTTCATTCCTGTTTTTCACCAGGTTTTCCATCCACCAGTTTGTTTTAACAACCTCTGAAACCATCCGAAACGTCTATTCTGTCCTCCAGAGCTGTGGAGTGTGACAATGGTGTTTGTGTCCTCTGTATCAAACGCCATTATCACACTAAATAGCTACAGTGTGAAAAGGACTTCAGCATATACACCTGATTTCCTGGTTTGCCTGGTTGGGTTATTTCCCCTTTGCTCTTTGTTTATTTGCTGGCTTCTATGTAACTTTACTTTCTCTTTTTGCAAATTTGTAATAGTTTCTTCATTTGTACTATTAAAGCTAAAAACATGACCCCGTCTGGTGGTCGTGCCTTTAGTTTAGGACACATTACACCGTGCAGGAGGTAAAGAGATGAAAACAGATCTGCAGTGTGTTGATCCATTGTTCATGATCTTGAGTTTATGAATGTGACCCACTTAGTGTTATGTTTGAGGTGCTAATTTCCTGCCCGAGACCTTCACCTATATATATAGCTAAGAATAGAGGACCCATTTGTTTTCACACTGCTGCCAACTCTTTCAATATGTTAAACTTGTGATGCTATATTTTACGATTGGACAAAATCCATGAAAAAAACATGAATAAACAGTGTTTGGGGTTTTTTTTGCCTGTTGCTCAAGAGTGAAGTTTTGCACACGAACCATTCCACAGAATGAAATCAGTCACACGTTCACATTTTATATTCATCCCCTGTCCTGTTTACAAAGACATACAGATGTTTGCATATGCACACTGACACAGTGCTCCCTCAAACCTGCAGGTCAGAGGTCCCATTACAGGAAATGTGACTTGATTTAACTTCATGAAACGGAAATCAGACAGCATCTTAAACCAGCAACATCTCTTTAATAACAAAGATCTACACACTGACTGAGCTGCACCCTGAGAGCCATGTCAGCAATTTGGGTCAGGGATGCATGAGGCAACAGAGAGAATAAGAAAGAGGCCTATATCATAGATACTGTTTGAGCCTGAATAGCTAGCATGCTATTGAGGTCATTCGTATGCAAGTAGATTTGGTGCTTAGTCTTTAGTTTACATGTATTTTACTTAGTTTGAGCTTGAACGGTACAGTATAGATCCTTGAAATGATGCCAGACAATTTAAATCAATCTAACAAGCAGAATTTCCCCAAATAATAAAAGGACAAATCAATAAATCTTCACATTGTTTCGTGAATACATTCAAAGGCTTACACAAAGTGAGGTTTACGTGTACAAAATGAATCGGTAGCTTTGCTAAATGAACAAAAACACTGTAATTAAACTTAATGCAACTTAGATAAACACTTTTGTTGCTTAGTAGAGCAAACACACAAAAATTTCCCACTCATACTGTGTAACTGAACCCAAAACAATATGCATACATCCTCTATTTTCTACCTACTCAAAAGACATTTCCTCTAATCAATAAACAAGTTCATTAATTTAATGAACTAATAGTCTGAAAACATCATTGAAGTAGAAAAACAAAGAAAAACAACTTCTGTATTGATCTGTAAAGAAAAATCATTGCACCTCATCGATAAATCAATCTCTAAGACATCACAGTTCAACGCTGTCAACAAACTCATCATTCTCACGATCACTTTCAAGTGTTTGTTAAATTTGTCACAGTTTCTCCAGAAATAAGAAGAGTCTGCCTCTAGATTAAAGTCATTCAGCAAATCTTCATTGAAATAAAATCTCTATCTCGAATGTTCGACATGAGATGAAGGGAAAACACTCTTGTGAAACAGCAGCCGCAGGTTGTGTAACAGTCGCTCCCTTCAGGGTCAAGTACGTCTGTCACGTACACGATTGACCCAAAACTTTGGACAAATTTCTGATTCCAAGGCCAAAATCTGCAGGATGAGGTCAACATGAATGAAGCACGTCACCAAAAACCTTCACCATTTCAAAATCAATGAACCTGTAGTCCAAAATCTCCTCCTATTATGACTTGCCCTTCACTGTTGGCCCGAATGTTTTCTTCTTGGGTGCAGCAGAGGGTTGGGGTTTGGGTTTTGGAGCCGATGCAGGTTTCTTAGCTTTGGGCTGCAGGGATTTGAGGCCCAGGATCTCACAGAATGTGTTGCACTGGTGCAAAGCTTTGAACTGATCAATGAAGGAGGTGGCACAGTTTCCTTTGAAGCCTTTATATCTGAAGAAACAAAAGGATCAACACATCAGTTTGCATGTATTAACCATTAACATGCATCTATTATCATTCTGATTGAAACACTCACCCTTTCTTACTGGTGGCTATTCCCACATCAGTAAGCCTCATCCCCACTCCTGCAAAACACAGAAATCAGTCTGATATTTGACATTTTGAACTTATTTACATATTTACACACATTTTAAAACATCTCATCTTTCATGTTTTCCTAACCTTGCATATCAGTAACCAGCAGGTTGCCATCAGTCTTCTGGTAGACCCAGTGCTGGAAGGCACAACATTTTTGTCCAGCCTCAGAGTCGCGTCTCAGCAGGTTGAGCTCTTTGCCGTCCTTCACTGAATACTTGACAAAGTCACCTATCAGCTCCTCCTCCAGCGTGGCATACGGGATGTCGTTGGACGGACGGTGAACCAGGTAGATGGGAATAATCCTTGTGGAGTGATAAAACAGAATGACATTATTATAAATGAAAATGAAGGCGAATGAAGTCCACAGGGTTATTTTGTCGTGTGTGTTACTCACTCTGGGATCTCTCCGAAGGTGTCGACAGCCTGAGCTGCAGTCGTGTACGCCCTGATGTACTCTCTTGCTGTATTCTGTACTTGGCACTCCTACAGAGCAAAGAGACAGTTTCAAGACACTATAGAAGAAGATCTCTGCACATAATGTTGATCAATCTATAAAAAATCCAGAAATGCTTTTATAGGTCAGTAATAAAAGATATATTATGAAAGTCCTAATACATGGTTGTGTTTGCTGTGTTTAAATAAAAGTTATTTTAACTAACTGAATGTTAGCGTATTGAAACACAACCAGATTGTTCCAAGTTTTGCATATTATGGCACAGATGCTTATACTTTCTATGCAAAATTGCAAAGAGCATCTTGCTGGCACTTGGTATTTTCCCCAGCAAACTGCATTTTTATGCCATGAATTTAATATTAATGATGCAAAAAAAAAAAAAAAAAATTCACAAGACCCTTCCCACACAAAATGCCTACAATGTCTCAGCATTTTATAAGATATTTCTTCACAAATATTTTGCCACAAACCTTGTATGCATAGCATGTTTGTGGAAGAATCAAGAAATACAAAATACCATGATAATGATGTATTACTTTTGTAAATTTGAAACAAAATAGTATGCTGCAACATGTCAAGTATTACCTGGTACAAAATGGATTTTTACACACATAAAGTAACTATACTTCAAGCTGTGAGGCTTTACATTGAAGTCCTGTGATGTTCTTACCTCAACAGCCAAGTTAAAGTTCTTCTGAACGAGCTCCTCGTTGTTCTTGGTCCCGTAGCTGACAGCGTTGTGCACTTTGAGCACACAGGAGTGTCCAGGCACTAACAGAGGTATCTGACCCGTTTGCAGCTTGGTCCGGAAAGCCCTCCGATGCATCCCCTCCCCAAAGTGGACCTTCTCAGTGATGATGCTGGCAGGCTGGTTCTCACCAAAGTACTGATCAGACAGGAAATCCTCTCTGAACATAAGCCTGGAACAGTGGACATCCTCCTCTTCACTCCCCACCTCCACAGGGGCAGCTAGAAAAAACAAGACATGCACAATGTGTCATCTCTTATCTGTCAATATTTAAAATAAAATAAATTAAAAGAAACAATTTGTTCTAAGATGAAAACTCACCTGTGGTGGTCTTTGGAGAAGGAGGGATGACAATTTCACTGAGCACTGTGAAAAAGTGGAAAATAAGAAATTCATTTGTTGCCACTTGTGCTAGATGCACTTTTTCTAAACATTTTTCTTTTCTATGTCCAAGTAATTAGAGTTAAGTCATGTTTTATACCTTCATATGTGAGCACGTAGTCGAGGGTGACTGATCCATTCAAACTGGTGAGCCGACACTGGTACTTGCCCAAGTCTTTGTGAGAGGCGTTGGTGACGATCAGTGACACTCTGCTCTCGTCCCCTGCACTTCAGAAAAGAGGTACAGTGTCACAAAATACACCAAATCTGTCATTGAATGTAAAACACACACTGTGGCATTCGTAAACAGAAATGATGGAAATTCAGGATCCTTTCTTTGTAAAAATATATACTGTGGTTGCAGATATTCTGCTGTTTTTGACAAGAAACAGCTTCTCCTCATGAAAAGGGTTCATATTGACCTGAGTATTACACAAGGGAAGGTATCTATGTGTTTATATGTAGAAAGCACAAGTTACACAATAGCAGCTATGACTGCTGGGCAAAAATGGAAACAAAAATATAAAACCACATATCCCTGCAGTCAAAGTGTTGCACAACAGACTTTCCATCTTCTATCCTTTATGTTTTCTGATTTCTTATGTGTTTTCATGTAGTTTATCAAGGATTCCCAAACAGAGCACTTGTTTCGTACCACAGAATGTAGATCCAATGTTTTTGCAGCTGCCTTGTTGTGGAGTTAATAATGTGCAAAGAAGAGGGTAAAATATGAGAAAATACATTGTGAAAATCAAATAGCTAAATACCTTCTCTTGATCTCGGCCAGCACAGTGCCGTCTCTGCTCCAGGTGACGGTGTACTGGGAGAAGACGGCTGCAAACTGACACCACAGACACAGACTCTGGGGGTCTCCGCTCACTGCCTCCGCCTGGATCAGCTTCACCACTTTGGGTTCTGCAGACAGTATCATATGCACTCACTATGTTAGGAGGAACTGAGGAGTGCATAGGCCTACAGCTGCAAAGACAACACTTGTATTGCAAAAATTGGTTATATTTTTATTTCTTACCTTCCTTGAGTGGGATTTTCTGTTTGACCACTTCACTGTACGCCTTCTTATACGTTGCCCCGACATCCACCTTGAGCTCATCCCCCTTTGCCTGGATGGAAACATCTGGTTTGGGAAGTTTTGCCTCTAAAGCGCTGACAATCTTCCCAAACTTATGATCTGACAGGCGTCTTCTCTTAATAACTTCATCATTTAAAGGACTGGTGAAGTTTTTCATCTGGTGGTCTTTGTGATCCGTATGATGCGGAGGTTGTTCTCCTTTGGAAGCTTTAGCTTCTGGCTGCTGGGACTTTTTCTCAGCACCATGTGACTGATCACTGTCCTTTTCAGCTTTCCCAGCTTTAGCACCGAGCTTAGCCTCAATCATATCAATCCTTCCTTTTGCAGCCTTTGGCTTTCCTCCATTCTCCACTTCGACCAGCGGCTCCCCGACACTTTTCACTGCAGTTGCATTGTGAGCATGTTTCTTTTTCTTCTTACCATGTGGCTTGCTCGAAGCCTTCTCAGCTGCCACACCAGTCTCAATCATAAATTTAGCTTCCTTGTCCTCGGGTGTGGCTGAAGTATTCTCACCGGTGTGATTTTCTACAGCAAGGGGATGAGTTTCCTGCTGTTTGCAGACCTGCTGGGCTGAAACATGGTGAGATAAATTCTCCTGTTTCTTGGAGGCCTGTGCACCATAATGATGACCTGCTGACTTGTCCTTTTTTGAGCGTGTTTTGCTCTCGGCGGTGGATTTGTGAGTTTTGTGAGGCATTTTTTCAGCTGTTTTCTGATTCAACTCTGCCTTCTCAGGTTTTACAGCTGTGGTGATGGGTTTTGCAGCTCTGGAGGCAAATGGGTTGTTTAAATCTAAAGTGACGACAGCGACGCGGTTTTCCTCTGAGATGATGAAATTATCGGCAGGGACAAAAACCAAGTTTGTCAATTCTCTACTGAGATCATTAATTTCCTCAATTATTGTTTTTTTCTCAGTGAGGAAACACTCTGCAGAGTCCAAGACCAGTCGTCCCTGTGGTGCAGATTCCTCAGAGGAGTCTGTTGTATTTTCCTTTTTATTAATCAGCTCCTCATTTTCCTCCAAAGATGGTTTGTCAGTAATTTCATCTGAGGCTTGCTGGAGAACACAAGGTACTATGTGATCACAACTGAGGTGTCCGTTGTCATTGAGAGACTTGCTGGCAGAAGTTTGATCGCATTTCAAACTGCTGCTTGTTTGACAGAAGAGGCTGGAGTCAATACCTAAAGGAGCTAAGGGCATAATAAACTTGGGACTTCCCCACTCCGGCTCTGGCCGACATGCTCCTTCAAAGTGTGATGATGAAGTTTCAGGCGACACGTGTGTGTGGACGTTTATATGCAGGCCAGGTTGTGTGTCCACACCTGGCACGTGTTGGTCTGTCAAAGAGTGTGTGGTGAGGAAACGAAGATCTGTTGACGATTTTGTTCCTTCACAATCAACCTCGACTGACCCAAAGCTGCTTTTAGCCTCCTGCTCGACCACCAAGTCCGGCCGGGGGACACTTTGCTCCTCTGTCACTTCACACAGTCCATCTGCAAAGGGCTAATAATGAAAATGGACATATATTAAGAAAAATGTGAGGTAAATTCTACATTTTTGCGCTGAAGAGGTTTGAATTTCTTACATTTGAGTGAGTAAAAATTAGTAAGACTGTTAGACTCCACTGAGACTGTAATATGATGATATTTTTGTATGTGAATTTTACATTTTTAGACGTTATTGTTCCAGAGACTGTTTTTCACAGCCAGCTAAATACAGAAACACAGCAGCATACAAATAAGACAATACACACAGTCTCCATAAACACATTCATATATTCAAACACACTACAGTGTAAATGGTGCAATTTATTCCATCCTGCTTTGGCAGAGGCATCAAACCTAAGAGCATTGACAATATAATCATATTTCTAACAATAACATCACCGGACAGCCTGTTCAATACATACCTTTCTATAGAGCCACGATGCAGAGGTTTATGAAAGACCATGCTCCTATATCCAATCCCACAGTCCATATGTCCTACATGCAGCTGAAACCTACACTGTTGCTGTTATAGAGAGGAGCTCCAGCTATGCCACGCACACCTTAGCCAATGAAAAGTAGTCGCACAGACCTGCTGGCGTCCTGATACTGGGTTTTTAAAGGAGATGCAGTAGAAATGGGTGTGTTAATGGGTGAGTATGAAAAGAGAGAGAGAGAGAGAGAGCAAGGGAGGGTCATGTTTCAGCCCTCAGCTGTGCTGTCCTCTCACCCCTCCGCCCTGACACGCCACGGATGCATGCTATTATCATTGAACTCTCGGCTATTATTAGATGCCATTTCTGTCCATCTGAAGTTTTCCTCTCAGCCACTCCTGTTTCCTTCAGCACACACAGCTGTCAGTCTTTGAGATCGGAGCCAAAGGACTTATCCAATAATACAGAATCAAGCCTGGGTGACGGCCCCTGCATGCAGAATGAGTGGCGCCAATCCAGAGCAAGGTGACAATACTAGAGGGTGTGATGTGTGGTGGCATATGTGGATTTCACTGTCAGGATACTCTACCTACCTCCTGACAGGCTATCAAAACTGTAGGTATGACAACACTGACAAGGGCAGGAGCGGGAATGTCTCTTAACGTTCTGTCCATGTTTCCAAAACGCGTGATTGATTTATCTGTTTGCCAACATGACCGATGTGAAGGTGATCGTTGTTATTCTCTCCGTCGTAAAGGGGGAATCTTTCCACTGCGCTCTCTCTCTCTTTATTTGCCACAGACTTTAGAAAAACTGGTGTGGTTTGGCAGTGTGTGGCATAAGCATGTATTTGCGTGTTTGGGACTGAATAGGAAAAATAAACATCCACTCATATTTCATGCTTTTCACAAAAAACAGAGCACAAACTTTCCACACGGCAAACACTTTTCTAAATTCCAAATTGTAATAAATCTTAATTTTAACAATATATGAGACAATAATGGGTATAAATCCATATCATAAGTCATCTTACCTCCTTAATTATCAGCCCTGAAGGTGCAGCTTGTCCCTCCAAATCTGTATCCTCCACTATGTTCAGTATGATTGGCTCTTCTTCATTGCCGATGAAAAAATCTGTATCAAAGGACTCGACATATCTACTAAAGCGAGAAAAGTCCAGATCAGCAGATGAGGTAGATCCAGAGATTACATCTGCACTGTATCCTTCAGGAGAGGCCAGCATAGTGATGGACGAACCCATGGATGAGCACTGGTCTGTAGGGCTCTGGATTTCCTCTGGCTTCTTCTCCCGCTGTGTGGAGGTTGTTGTATCACACAGGGATTCGATGCCCTGGGAGCCCTCTCTGTCTCTAAACTCAGGTCCTGCAGCTTCGAGGCACAGAGACAGGCAGCTCTCCTCGGACAGAACGGAGCTCTTTGGGATGTTTTGCGCCTTTAGAGGCTGATCTTGGACGCCCATGGGTGGCGGTGATTGTGCCTGCACTGCCGGCTCTTGACCCTCTCCTTCTTTCTCTGTATCTATATGACTGTTTACCTCTTCCAGTGCCTGTGTCAAAGCATCTATCTCAGCTCCTGTCTCTGCAAAGGCAGCAGTGAAGTCCTCTGATGGAGCCGAGATGATCCCTGACCAGTCTGACAGTGCGCTTGCCCAGCTGTCCACTGAAGACCACCTCTCAACTGGTGGCCCCCAACCTCCAGTGTCATAGCCGGACCAGCCAATCGCTTCACTTCTATCAGGGTTGTAACCTGACACATGCGTCTCTCTTGTAGGAAAAGGCAAGTCACTGGTGGCCGTGAGCCCTCCTTGCGTCACAGAATGACCTGTCTTGTCCAAAACATCCCTTTCTTCTGCGTCCTCACCTGCCAGATACTGGCACGCATCCTGCCACAGTTCAATGGGGCTGTCACTGCGATTAGGTTGGGGGGTTGAGTCGGTGACCTCCACTTTCTCTTGTCTCGCATCATTTACTGACAGCAAACATGCCTCATCGGCATCCACAGCAGGTGGTTTTAGCCTCGTGTGTTGGCTCACATCAGATTCATAGTCCAGCATAACTCGCTCCTCACTAGAGCCGTGATGACATTGTGTCACTATAGTTTTTGGATCACACATTAGAGCGTGTGAATCACAATCAGGGTCCACCTTTTGACCTTCTGTTTGTGATAACTGCAGGTATTCAGGACATTTACTCTCCACTGGATCAACATTACGGCTCAGTACAAAGTCCCCTGTCTCACTTTCAAAGATATAAAGGTCTGACACAAGTGTTATATCTGTATCACTCTCTAAACTGTCTGACTGTGATAATGACCTTATTAGAGAGGTGGCGTGACTGTGGTCAGAGCTTAAGCTGTGGCTGGAGAGAGGCTCAGTGACCAGTGGCTCCATTAAACCTTCAGAGGTAGATGCCATGACCCTGAAAGGTTGAGATGTGCTATTTTCATGTGTGAGAGAAAAGGAGGGTTGTTGTTCTTTTACAGAAAAGTCAGAAAAAGATTCAGACAAGGGGGAAATAAGGTCATGAGAGAGGGGAGGTAAAAGAGGTAACACAGGTTCTGATGAGCCAAAATAGCTACAAACCCTGATTTCATCGTCCTGTGGTTTTGGCTCAGGACACAGTGCCAGACACCCTGACATGTCATAGCTAGAAGACAGAGGTTTTAAACAGTCTGAGTCAGTGCTTTTCTCTAGAGAAAGACTTTTGGATACATTTAATAAATCCTCAGTTGATTTGTCAGCAGAGTCTGAGAGATCTGACACAGTTTCTATTCCTGCCTCATATGCAGGCTGTATATTTTCCATGTGACTTTGAAGAAGAGAAATAGAGTCTAAATCCTGAGTTTGACTGTCTGTAAGAGCCGCTGGTGACCGTGTTTGGTCATCCGTGCAAAGAATTGAGAGATCCATTGAGATTTCTAGTTAAGCTGCTCTAGGATGTTGTCGGAAGTGAGACGCCGGCTGTCAAGCAGCAATATCAGGCCAAGTTTTGGCATGAATGGCATAAAGATCTGTGCACACATTGCTTGTGCTTGGCCTTTGTGGCCTCATTTCCTTCCCTGAGTCCCTGGATGATTAAGTTTTTAGATTCAGTACCTGCAATGGGAAGCATCATATTACTAGAGAATTATATCATAGCAAAAGTAGAAAAGTAGCAGGTAAAATAATCTCAGATCTCTTGTGTGTATTTCCCTCCTACATGTGAAGTTTTTTTAAGCAAGGCCCACTATCTCCCTCTAGCTGTTTATCTTGGCTTCTGGAGATGCCTTTTTAAATGGATGGTTGCATCTATTTCTGAGGCTTTTAAAGGACACTTAACCTTGTCAACCTTATCAACAGGAAACCTTCCTGTTGTTGTTTCCTTGTGGCTGATAAAAATGTCTTGTGTGCTGTGGTTGTGTTGTAACCTGTTTGGACTACAATTTCAAATCTCAATCTCATATTTCAACTTTCTTTGAATATTTTTATATGTTTTGCCATCAGACAGACCCTTTTTTATAAGGTTCTCTATAGTCACCAGACTTCTTTGACAAAAGCAGCAATTTAATCTGTCAGAACACAGGAGTTGATGGTCTACCAATGCCTTGATCAAACAGTTTATTTTCCTGAATGTTTGACTCAAGTTAATCCAAACTAACCACTTGTGTCATCCATTAACACATAAACTAACCAATCAAGGCAGCAGCAGACCAGCAACTCCCATGTTCTGCCTCATAAAATCACTGTTTTTATCAAGGGAGTCTGGTGGTTTTCAAGAGAGCAGAGATGAATACAACAGCAGTAGTTCAATTCTTAGTTTTCAGTGTGGGCATGTTGACTGCTATCTCCTGTGGGTAATACACTGATTATACCTTATATAACCCCACTTAAAAAAAAAACAAACTACAGCTATCCCCCTATCTCAAAATTTGCCTGTATTGCCCCCTACCTGACAGGCCTGTGTGTAGAGACCCGGCATGTAGCGTTGAAATGGGAGGCTTCAAGATATGCACTCTGATATATAAGATTGCAGAAGAGGAACTGGTGGCATAGACACTGGAAAAATACCAGCTCATCTTAACCCATGACCTGCATTTGTCAGATTCCTGCTGCAGTGAAGGACACCTAGCTTCCCCCTCAACCTGAAATGTTTACTATAGAATATAGATCACAACTGGAAGGTCCATTGACAAACAACTCATATATAAACAAATTTTACAAGAAACACTAGAACCCCAACAAAATGCTAATTTTCTAGCTAAATATCACTGAAATAGCATTTCATAAAGAAAGATATGTTTTTATGCGAAGTGTTTGTATATGTTCTTGTACATTAGTTAAAAGCATCCTGTTTTGAATGATCATAACACTGTTTAAGATTACACATGCAGTGTGCTGACTGTGTGATTAGATTTGACTGTCATGTGTCCAATAATAGTCCTTATATGAGGGTAGTAACCTACTTTTAGAGGCACTTTGAAGTTTTTAATTGAACTGAAATCAATCTTGCTGATATGGTTGATTAGCACATTAGATAGGGCTTCTTCTGCACTGACATAAAAAAAAACAATAAACATGTCAGCACATGTATGACTGAGAGCAAGAAAGTGTAATTTGATATAATCTTTACTGTCTGTGCCAAAATAGATCCATCCGTTGGTCACACAGCACCCCAAGAGCCTGTTGCATCTTTAAAGTTTCTATACGAACAACTTATGGATTTGAGTTAAAATGAATCTGGGAACAGTTTTGAAAATAACAACAAAAACTTCCTCAAAATGTGAGATTTTGTCCACACGGCTGCAAACTGGCAGGATGCAAACTATAGTAATATTAACCTAAAGTCATTACACTTGTAATTTAGTATTAGGGATTATTCTGATGCTTCACAAAGTGTAATATGTATCATTTAGTATAGCACTGTGTGTGTGTGTGTGTTAACCTATCAGCAGTGTTGTAACAGCTGAAGCAGTGTATTTGTAATTGACAACAAATATCACTCCCAGAGAAAGACACAAACAAATGTCTGAGCAGTTACCTAACAGCTAAATCTCACTTGATAAAAGTAGCATTAAAAACAGCTCTAATATCCTGTCAAGGGGATTTTCAGACATGCATGTTGTACGTACCTTTTCATAGCCGTGTAGTTGAGGTTTTAGACCTATGATGTAGGACTTCAGTATGAGCTCAGGCAGAGCCGACGGTCTTGGGGTTTGAGTCTATTTTTAGCTGTTGTCCCCCGCAAGTACAAAGTCAGTTACCTGATATTGTGGACATGTGCCGATCTTGAACATTTAACACGGGATATCTATATTTACAAGCTGTTTCAGTGGTGGCCTACTTTACAGACTGATTAAGACTCGGAGTTGTTTTAGAAATCAAAGGAAGTTTTTTGATGATTCCAGTAAAATAAATAGTAAGACATTTAAGTTATACTTAAGGTTTAAATAATAATTTTACCACAACTAGACACAGAGTTAGGCTTAGACAATAAGTAAATGAATCAGACATATTAGTATTCTGGATGTTATTATGGGCTCATAGAAACTAGGTTTTTAAATTTGTGTAAAAAATGTCAGACTAAGCTCTTGTCCAGTAATGTTCAATGTGCGCTAAAACTAAAAAAACACCCTCCTGTCTGTTGGCTTGTTGTGAGGCTGCAGTCAAGAGATGGTTGGTTTAGCTTAGCATAAAGTCCGAAAGCAGGAAAACAGCTAGTCTGTTTCTGCTTGAGAAGAAAAACTTCTGCCATTGTTGAGTACTTAACTGTAGAAAGTCAAGAAACAGCGAGATATAATGTGGTACTTTATGAGATTTAGAAAACAGAGCTACAGCTAGCTGTTTTTCCCTGTTTCCAGTCTAAAAGCTAAGCCAAGCTAGCCATCTGCTAGCTGCAGCCATATATTGAACAGACAGATATAAAGAGTGGCTTTAATCTTTACGTCTGACTCTTTAAAAAAAAGCAAACGATCACAATTTGTAAAATGTTGACATATTTCTTTATATTTCAGAGCACAAACTTGACTCTAAACATTGAAAGATAGGAGGCTGTTGTCTACAGTGTTTGATATAATAAGTGAATGATAGTCACCATAAGTTTTGTGTTAAACTTTACATCTTGGACAATCTGTTTAATTATCTTAGGAAGTCTGCAGCAATAAAGCTCCTGCGCATGAGACATCACACCATTTTTCTTTTGTTTCCCCAAGACCAAACAATCAACAGGCCTCCACAGATTATTATTGCAACAACATCGCAGCTGTTATTAATTTTTCCTGAGTCTGAATTTGACACTTAATTAAAACAAATTACACATAAGAAAACTTGAGATTGCATCTTGTTTTGGTTGGATCAAACATTGTTGTTTGTCTCTCTGTACATCTTTGCTCATTAAATGCTGTTTAATAATGCCCAGGAAGGACAGTTTCATAACAGAGAGTAATAAATGGCTCTTACATAACGGCTCCTGCGACAGGTGATGGGAGTGGATACTTTTGCTGCTTTTAAATCATCACATTGTAAATAGGGGTTTAACAGCATTGGCCCTTCAATAGAACAACATCTCAGGTCAGATTTTTCAACCAAATAAAGAGAGAAAATAGACTTTTTATGAGAACGTTTAGTGATTAATTCTCTGAGAACACACACACACACACATCCGCCCATTTTGGCAAAGCTCAGTGTAAAGCCATTATTGTAAGCTTGTGTATGTGGTCAGTGTGTATGGCAAACTTTTTAATGAATGAACTTCCTCTACAACAACACTACAAACTGTTTACAAATACAATAAACAGAGGAGGATGAGACTCAAACCATTATAATGATGTCATGTCCTTTTGCTCTTCTTCTGCTGTTATGTAACACCTATTCTTGTGCTGCCTTGTAAATCTACTGAGCAACAGAGGGAATATTATTGGACTATTAATACGTGTGCATGTGTTTGTGGGTTTCTGTGTATTTATTTATACTTTAAAGCTGATTTTTCTATTTTCTCAGATAGTGCTGACTTGCAAATTTCAATTATATGATGAAAAAAACTAAATAGGTTATTTGTTTTAACTTTTCTGCATAACCACTGAAAGAGTTGAACTGCATGTGCATGTAACAAGAGCTGTGTAACTCATCTTCTTCTAACTTCTACCACAAACTTATCAATCACCCCTTGTGACTGTGGGATTATACAATTTAAAACTTCAGACAGCAATGCTAATATAAGAGGATCTCAGTAAAGCTCAGTACTTTTCAGCGTTATGCAAACAAAATTTTTTATTCTCCAGAAAAAGCAACTGAAGCTGAGTCTCCAACATGTTGCACCATCTTGAGCATGTTGTTGTGGGGTTTGACATGGGACGTGGCTTGTAGTCATAGTGAGGTAAGTGTCATCTTACCAAAGCAAGATATATTTTTACACCATGTTGTTGCACAGTCTCCCTCGGCCTGGCGTCTGGCCTCCTTCCTTAAACCTCCCAGACAGCACCAGGTGGAAAAATGGTCACTGCACATGTAAGAAGTGTGCGTCACAACCACGTTTTGTTTGTGTGCGAGGGAGTCATCTAAAGGATGCTTTTCCAGAACACATCAAGGCATGAATGCCATAGCAGACAAATGATTTATGAGACACATCTTCACTATGCCAAAGTACTGTGCTGTTAGATCACTGAACTTGTTATAAAAAAAAAACAACAACAACAAAAAACGTGATTTAAGTAACTGGAAATGATGACAAAGATTTGGCGAGGAATTATATTCTGTTTAATCTCCATCAAGGAAGAGGCAATCTAGACACATATTATCACATCATTTAGGCCCCTTGGCAGCAATTTGTATCAATGGTGCTCCACTATGCCATTTTTATGACTTTATTTCAGTGAAAATGACAACATGAAAGAGAAACACAGTGACAGAAGGGTGGAGGTATTTCTTTGAGGCTGTTCACTGAGGATTAGTCAACCTATTACAACGCACACTGGGGCACATGTTCTGCATAACTTAAGTGCTAGGATGGAGACGTAGCTGAGCGTTTTTGCGTCATAAGAAATTGAAAACCTTTGTTACGGCCTCATCAGCTGAGTCACTGTCACTTATAAATTCTGACTCACCGCCAGGGGAAGTGCTATGAAATTATGGCCCAAGTTATATGTGTGTTGTCTTACACCAGAGTAAATGGACTGGAAAAAATGGCAGGGAAACTTTGAGTCAAAGGAAGCCAGTCACACTCACCTTGTAATTTTCAGTATCATCCTTCTATATTAATTTCCAGATTGATAAGACTTTGTAGAGAAACAGCTTTACAACTGCACAACAAATCATTGATAATAATTTTTCTTTCTACACAAAGAATTGTCATTTTTTGTCCAGAAATGTTTTCTTAAAAACTTATATCTTTTTTTCCTAAAATAAAACAAACAGGTTTCTTATCTACAATAGCAAACTGAACAGGAGCATCTTCATAGCTAACGAGGCACAAACAAACAGAATACAGGTTTTAGGATGCTGACTGGATAAATGTTTTGTCTCCTGATTTGTCTTTATGTACTGCACAATTTCAGATGGAGGTAAGGCTTCTCAATCAGCACAGTTAACACGTAGCTCACCGCTAGTGTGAGCACCACGTGGCCAAAAAACAGGTACATCTAAAAAGAAGGGGAGACATACAATAAATTCAGATTCAATGGAGAAAAAGAAAATATTATGATAAATTCTGAGGTATCTCAGTGTCAGGTTGGATTATACTGTGTGAAATGTGCTGTCTGAAATACTTACAAAGTTGATGTCTGTGTAGTGAATTGGTGTTTCTTGTAAGCCAATATAGATAATGATAAAAACAGGATGTATCAGATAACAGGCAAAGCTAATGTTGGACAGAGGAACCCAGAAACTCAGTGACAAAAGGCTTTTGATGAAACCTGGAGAAAGAGAGAAGAACATACATTATACATGTTTAAAATACATATTTCTGCCTCCCTGTGTTAAAGTTTACTTTGCAGCTTACAGGGCTGAAAAATTGAAATGCCAAAAATAGCAGTTCCTCAAATGGCCACTTGGGGCTGAGTCCAAAAACCAGTCAATCCTTATAAAGGCCCATGTGCTCATTGTCGTGATCAAGTAGATCAGTTTTATGCTGATGAAAATATTTAAATGTTTCTTAAGATCAATATAAAAATATATTTTGTTTGTTTTTTTCCCCTTTTTCTAAATATTTGGAGATGAAACATCCCTGCTCTCATTTTACCTCCATAACCCTCCTCACAGGCCAAGATGATCCAGGTCACGGCCAGAGCCCACAGTGGTCTGTGCAGCCCCTGGTAGAGGGCATGTGGCACTGATGGATGGGCAGGGGTCTCTTTAAGGATGTAGGGAAACCCGATCAACATGGCCAAGACTGACAGGCAGCAGAACCAACCAAATGCTGCCTGCCACTGAAGAAACAGCAAGACACATATAAGCACATGATTGTGGCAGCAGCTTATTTGCATGTGTGTCTGCTGAGTTCGTTTGGCTTTATTATTGACAAAGAAGAACAGGAAATGTGTGCAGATTTCTACCAAAAGAATAAGCTGTGCTTAGAGGTTGAGGCAGATAATCAGATGCTCTTACCTTTTGCTTTAACAGCTGATCTTTCTTTGTTGTCAAGTATATTCCAGTCAGGATCCCTATTAAAAATGGCCCGTATCTTGTGTAGGGCTTTACATAGTAACACAAGACATAATTTGCAGATGTGCTGCAAAATAAAGAAAAAATTACAGACATTTTTTTAAGTTTAAAGAAACAGTTCGGATGGTTAGTACCCCTTTAATATCTTTTACACTGGATATTGGTGCATTAGTTTTAGAAAAACATCACTAAGTCTTACAGTGTAGAGGGCTGGAAGACTGGCAGCTGCTGGAGCGCAGTAACAACAGCACTGGTCACAGTGGTCATCAGCAGGAGGCCTCCAACAATAATGACAAACACACATCTGTTTCTGATAAACACAAAAATTAGGATTACAGAAAGAGAATTGTTATGTTGTGAAATGGCCTTGGTAGTTGCTATGATTGTAAAATGTATTCTTCAAAAGTAAAAGACTGAAATTTTGCTGTTGTTTTGTCAAAAAAACATTTAAAAGGACATACAGTCTGTAAAAAAAGACCAAGATAGGAGTGGTGGCATAACACTGGAAGTCCAGAGACAGGTACCATGTCCATGGGATACACTGAGGAGTGAAGAGGAAGTCAGAAAAATGTGTCAAAATAGACTTGGAGCTTCTGCAAATGAGTCCAACTCACCGCTAAAACTTACTATCTCATGGACTGGGAGGAGATTGCTTATCAGGAGTATGTTAGCCCACCAGTAAGTCTTACAATCCATCATTGAATCTATTAGTGGAAACCAGTAGGGTCCCCACTTGACCACAGAGATAAGTCCAATAGTTAGACACATGATAAACAGGTGCAGTGGTTGAATCCTGCAGAGAGACAGTAAACACACATTTACATTACTGGTTTACACACAACTGGTATCTTCTCAGTCCTTTTCATTGCCAAAAAGGGGCATAGTGACCTTA
>JAPZDY010000011.1:15259269-15300666 GCA_029783645.1 Ctenochaetus hawaiiensis
CAATAGATGCCACTTTAAACTGTTAATAGACAGCTTTTGTTAAAGAAACTTAAATGTAAAAGCTGTAGTTAGTCATACTTTGACCTCGCAACAAAAAATACATAGTTGATGTTTAAATTAATCAAAAGTTAGTTTGTTTTTCAGTGTTGCCAGCTACCGTGTATTTTGCGATACCTAGGCAAGTTAGCCGGCAGCTAGAAGAGTAGAGAAGAGTTATCGAAAACAGTACTATGAGCAACAAATTAAAAGGCATTAAGTTTATACGGAAATGGATTACTTCATCATCATCATCATCATCATCTAAAATACCGTAAGTCAGATGCACCCTCTGTGTATTTTGTAACATAAACTTTCTCTCTCTCTTGTATTTGGGTAGCTTGGCAGATTAAGTTTTGTACAGATTGTTAATAAGCTTGAGGAAAAGGTTTGGAAGTTTCCTTTTGAGAATTCAAGTCCTGTTTTATTTTTGTGCAGTATTATAACTTTAATAATAATATACTTTATTTGTATATCTCCTTTATTTAAAAAATACAACTTAAATGCTTTACAAATTAAAAAGACAATAACAGATAACCATTGAACAGTTAAAACATTAAAATCTATTTAAAAGGAGAATAAATTTAAAATAATAAAGTATGAAAATAGCCTAAAAAAAGATATAAGGCTGTGTAATACTTACTGAGAACTGCATATTCATTTGGCTTTTTCTGGTTAATTTCCCAGAGGAAAGTTTCAGTATCCTCCATACATCTTTGAGACACTGTCAAGGCCTGCATATTTTCCAGCGCTACACTAAACCCAGCACACAGAAGGAACGCCACCCAACACAAGGCCATTTTCAGGACTGAATGCATCTATTTAGTGGATGTTTTTAAATGACATAGGAGGGGGACACATCACCATCAAAAAGGTAGCGTGAAATTCATCTTGCAAGGGATGGATTGAAAAACAGCTTTAACAACCGCAGGTTGTCCTCACCTGGTTTTCTATGTTAGGTGTGAACAGGATTTGGTTACATGAGGATGAGAGGCAGACAAAAAAGATGCAGGCTGTGATTATGTCACCACACAGGATTGACTTGATTGTAGGGCGAGTCTCATATGGGTACAAGTCAGTGTTGGAGTTGTAGTCCCACCACTACTGCTGGATCTAGAGATGTTTGAGAATAGTATCAGGCTGAATCTCTTCTGAAAGAGAATAATTGGTCAACCTCAGCTACACATTTTCACACAATATAATAGATTTCCCTACTGAGTTTTTTACCAAAGGAGCCCATATCTGATGCTAATTATGGCCGAAGAAACACCACTGACAATCTGATTAAAACACTTAACAGTCAATGACCACTAGAGGGTGATCTTGCCCTAAAAACCTTCATAAAGTGCCTATACCCCCAACCAACTGTGGTGAAAAAAACCCTGTATCACTTATTTTAGTCACAAAAACCTCTTTCCAAGTCAGTTGATCTAAATTTTGCATTGTGTTATACTTCAAAATCTGTCTAACTAATGGTTTACTGGTTTAATGTAAAGTAATCCTCTGCCTGGTTTCTTTATTCTGCTAAAGAAGAAAATGCTGTGCTCACACTGTTTTTCCATTGTTATGACTTTGAAAGTGATCAACCTCCCGTCACTATTCTACTTGCTCATCTTCAAAATAAAGATGAGCATTAAAACATTCCCTTGCCGATGAGAAGTTGATTGTGTAAAATAGGAGGTTTCCACCAAAGCATATTTTCTCCTTCAAATTGGTAGTAAGTAAAGTTTTTTTATTGGACAGCATTAGCATTAAGAATTTAAAATTCTTAATTTAAAATTAGGTATAATTTAGTACTTATTCATCATCTGCAGCTGCAATTAAAAGAATTCAAGTGTTCAAAGGACTGTAGGACATTTAGATTGCAATCCAGTGTTTAGACTTTTACTTTTATAGTTGTAATGATCCTCGAAGCAAAACAGCCATACACAAGCATGGGTATGAAAAATTAAATAAGGATCTCTGATATATTTCCATGGAGAAGAGCTGATATCTCATGTGCAGTGGACATCAGCTCTTGCCCCTAGCAAGTTTCATCATTTATTGACACATATGACGGCTTTATACACAAGCATCAGAAATGTCTAAAAACAGCAGCGGCAGCAGCAGCAGCAAGACACATTCTAATCAACAAACATATCACAGACTGCTTCTCACATGCAGTTTAACAGCGCAACAGTTTAAGTCTTATTGTCAGAGTACAAAATCCACTGTCCAAGCTGAATGATAGTTTTTGGAGATTCATGGAACAAAGAAAGCAATGGAGAACTCACAACTGTCAGTTATAGTTCACTTAATTGAACAGGTTGTCTTGTATGAGTAATTCACTTTCACATTCGTAGTTGTTATTTAGATGTTTTTCCCAGTGAATTTCTTGTCAACAAACATTCATTATGATTTCACATTAAACTGAAGAACCACAAATGAATAAACAGGACAGAAAATATATTACTGACATGAGTCATTAAATGTTGGGTCATTACAGCTTTCCTTCTCTTGTACCGTAGTAACAGATGAACTTTGCTGTAAAGAGGACTACTGTCACATAGAAGGCAAGTGCTTTGTACCTCATAATTTAAATATTCAGGTAAATAATCTTTAAGTAAGTTGTAATCACAAAGAGCTGCCATATATACATGGAATGATAAAAAAGTTTGACATTCTTGTAATAAATGTAAAAGTAAAATTCAAATTTGGCCCATACGTCTCTGAAAGACTGTTGCTAAATGCTTGATATAATCTTCCACAAAATGGGAGCATTACACTTGAGTTTTTGTTGTTTATGCATTTGATATGTAAATGATACTAACTTGAAAAGACCACATGGATTTCCAGTTGAAAAATAGGCTTTATTTATTGCCAGATTGTCTGAAATCTTGTGATATTTCATGTACTCTCAGCTCAAAATAAATAAAGATTTCAGGATCAGTAGTTTCAATATGCTTAAGGAGGCCAGAGTTAGGGTGTATTGTCAAGGCTAAAGATTGCTCAAAGTATTAGTTGATTATGAAATAAAAAACCTAAAACATAAAGCATGTTTGATACAAACCTTCTACTCAACTTTTAAGTTGAAATTAGAGACTTCAGGTAGGGGCATTAACTCTCTAAAGTGTTATATATATATATATATATATATATTTGTCTTTCAGACATTCATTGGACTTTAGCAGCATAGAAAATTCTGAACACTGCTGACTGAATGAGGATTAATCCCATTACAACAAAATATTCATACACTATCTACTTCTAGTGAGAAGACGACAATGGAAACTGTTTAAAATAAAAAAGCTCTTCTATAAAAAGATCTATTAAAGGCCTATAGAAACATCTATGAATGTACAAAAAACTATCTTGTTCCTTTTACTTAAAGACACATAAAGTGACTTTGACATATATTACATATTTTTGTGTATACATTTTATAGTACCATACATGTACATTAGGTAAATGTAGCAGAACCACAACCAGCTGAGGTACTGTAGGTTGTCTGCAACAATTCATCAAAGATGTTCAGAGCATCAATGTTTGCTTTAGATGGAATGGTTCAAAAGTTTGTCCCTCTCACTTCTCAGCTGCGCTCAGTCTCTTTGATTTTATAAACGCCATCCCATGTGTCCTCATGTGAGTATTCAAGTTTCCCTCCGTTTCAAACATCTTTCCACACACTTTACATTTGGTATTTGGTGTCCCGTCATTGTTCTCATCTGTAACATCCAGCTGGTTCTCTCTTTGACTCTCGTCATCGTCCGTTCCCCGTCCGTTGTATCGGGCGAGACCCTGCGGCTCCTTCAGCCGATGGACGATGAAGAGATGACGGGCCAGTGAGCGGTGGGAGGTGTAGCACAAGCCGCACTCCTGACACTGGTAGGACGAGCCGTCAGACTTGTGCTGGGGAATGTGCTCATGGAAACCAGTGATGTTCTCAGTGGTGAAGCCGCAGACGGCACACTTGTGAACTTTAAGGATGTTCACCTTGAGCCTCTTCAATGGCTGAGAGTCTGAGCCCCTGGAGTTCAAGCATGGAGACCCCTCGTCCTCCTCTTGCTTCCTTTTTGGGCTGAGAGTCTGTAGAGGAGATTAAAACAATCAGTTAGGACCGACAGGAGAACCATGAAAGTCACTTTATGAGGAGCATTTCCCTCTCATAAATATTTGTATGTGGATGAGAGCCACAGTACCGTTTTCTTATCAGGTGAAGCTTCTTTATTATTAGAGCTGACAGTCTTCCTCTCGGGGTCTTTGTCTCCATGCATCAGCTGAATGTGCTGATCCAGCAGCACTCTTTTAGTGAACGGCTGACTGAGAGATGGACAGTGCCTTTCGAAGTACAAGAAAAGAACAAAGTCATTTTGTCTTCTATTTCTTGCATTAGCTTGCACTTTTACAATAACTGAAGAGTATAAGCTTTCCACATTGAATTACACAGTTTGCAAACTTCCAAGTGCACCCCAAACCTCTTCAGGTATGTAAGTGGAGCTGCTGCATTGGCCCAACACTAGCCTTCTCAAATTTGTCACATCACAGTTTGTGCCTGTGCTGACTGCATTATTATCGATAATTGCCTCATCAGTCTCTGGTACTCCAAAACCAAACACCTTCTCCTCTGCCTCCTGTAAGAACTAGACTGACCTCCCAAGAAAATTAGGGCGTTGGTCATTTGAGGTAAGTCTCTATGTTGGGAGTGAGAGAGAAAGTACACATGTAGAGCTACAAATTCAACAAAGTGGGAGGAGTTCAGGGTGAATGGATGAGTCAACAAAACACAGAGGCCGCCTTTTGTTTACCATTTCCTACAGACAGGCTACCATGGTTTCTTGCAGTCATGACAGCGGTTGTTCACTAATGGCAACCAAGTGGTTATTATTGTCACAGTGATAACAGAATAGGTGTGTGTACTCACGGACAGGTGTAGACCTTCCGCAGTCCCTTGTGTTTGAGGCGGTTGTGTCGACATAGGCTGTGGGAAGAGCTGAAGGACTTGTCACACTGTCGACATGGGTGTTTCTTCAGCATCTGTGGTGCAAAAAGAAGGCATGATTCATTAAAATATGGGCGATTATAGACCATGTATTTTACTCTTGGGATAAACTTACAACATCAGTCACTGTGCTTAAGTTGAAATTTAAGGTACTTAAATTATCATCATGTCATGCCAAGTTTTACCTCTAATTCATCACTGGCTGTTTTGATCTTGCCTGCAGGGTCAACCAGCACAGAGCATTTTTCTATGCTGTAGTAACAAAGGATGCTATGACAGCTGAATTTGCTGGTGAATTTTAATGAAGGATCTGATTACTTCTTCCAACACTGATGAACTTATATTAGCTCTCAAATTTTTTGCCTCTAAACAGAATCTTAAAAAAAAATGGAAACTTCTTCATGCCAATGGCTTCAAACACACTCACCTTGCCATGTTCACGCCTCATGTGGGCCACAAAGACCTCCCTGGAACTGAAGAGCTCATTGCAGTCTCCACATGTGTATCCTGAGCTGGCTGGGTTCTTCAGCTCTGCTGGGCAGTTACTGTTTGTTTTCTTTAGTGGTGAAAGAGAAGCTATTTTTTCTCCTTTGTCTTGACCGTTGATTGTTCCTCCATCTTTGCTATTACTATTAGAAGAGCTGTTGCTGTTGGTATTGTTAGAGTTGGTGGGCTTGGTGCTGAGAGGGAGGTTGATGCCCAAGTTTGGTGGACCCTCGATTGTCTTAAGGGTTCCATGGATGGTCTGGAAAGAATCCAGGCATGCAAATTAAAGTTAAAAGTATAACTAAGAACTGATGAAGAATTGATAAATGAAACTTTCTTATACTAAGCTTGAAAGTTGGAACAAAGAGAGCAAGACTGTGTACCACAAGTATTCATTAAGTCACAGCATGAGGTTTGACTTTATAATTAATTAGATGTAAAAAGCACCATCAGATTACGATAAAAGTGGTTCTTATCATCAGGCATGCTTAATGGCTACTCTAAAGCTCACCTTGATATGATCCAGCATGAGCTGCTTTTGTGCATAATGCATGGAGCAGTCTGGGCATTTGAACACTGAGACTTTGTGATTGGTGACGTGCTGGTCGAAATGCGTGTAGAGCAGGGACTGCAAAGTGAACACCGTATCACACATGGAACACTTATAGATCACCCTGAAAGACAGATATAAAAACAAGCTTAAAAAAATACTTGGAGTTCACTGTAAAAAGAGGATTTTTTTTTTTGTCGCAATGAGAAAGTGAATTCCAGCTCTTATTTAGCATTTGATTTCTTGTAGTCACATGATGTTATCATTCATTCAGTCACAGTTACAGAACACCTGCAGTATGACTGTATTTTTACACAAATATAATCATATTAAAATAATGGTGTAATTCACTATGTATTGTTTCCTGTGCTTTCAAGCTTTAAGTCTGAGATAAAACCGGTGCCAATAATACAAGAGCACCTGCTCCTGAGCACCTGTAACATTAGTACACCTGATGATGGGGAATTTGTGAGTCAGTGAAAGGTTGCCACGTGGAAAAAACAAACCTAGAAAAGCCACCATGTCTAAAACTCACAAATCCTGCTACTGATGAAGCAACAAGGACGATTTTCCATAGAGAAAATGAATTGGACATGGGTATTAGCTCATATTACTCTGTGTTGATGTATGTGTGTGGTGAACAATTATTTTATGAAAAGGCTTATGTGTTTAGCCTATCATATGCTATTTGTAATTTAAATATGTATCTATTACATGTAATTTAACATTTTATTAAACTTAACTGTGTACTTCAAAATTTGCATTTTAAAAAAGCAGTATACTTTGCAGATTTCTGTCTTAAACAGAACACACAACACAAAAAATGTATTTAGTTCAGTATAATAGTCCACAGTGTGTTAAATAGAAGTTACAGCATTTGAAGACCTACTTGGGCTCTCCTGCCTTCATGCCCGGATGCTGTGTGTATGCATGTGAGTGCGTTCCAGGTGCAGATTTGAAGGCCATGGGGCAAAGAGGACATTTATAGAAGACCTCACAATGAGTGTTCTGTATGTGGGATTTTAGAGTTGCAACATCAGCGAAGATCACACTGCAATGGACACAGCTGGAGGGACAAGGAATAAAAGTTTGCAAAAGTTAAATTTAAATGAGACTAGTATCATCAGTCTATTTTCCTGCAAGCAACTGAATAACCAAATTTCCCTTAATGTTGATCTTTTCCTTAAGAACATTTATGTTTTAATACATAAAAACACCAGCAATTTCACTCTGTGTGCATTGAGCACAGGTTTGAATTTCAAAGTAAAAATCTGTAACATTGCTGAAATTTAAATTAGCTATGACAGACAAAGGAGAATACGGTGTCATATGTTATATAAACACCTGTTGCATTTGTAAGGCTGTTGCACATTACTGATATGCAGTGAAAACATCATTACCAGACATGATTGCAAAGACATAATCAACACATTTCAGATTTTAACCTTTAGTAAAAAAAATCTTAATTTCATAACATTTTGATTGATCAGACTCATAATTGAGGTATAATTGATCAGAGCCTGAGTTTTAATTAATAATAGCTTGAATCTTGTGTGACTCTCTGTATAAAAAATTGTGACTGTCAGTTTTTCTGCTCTCAATTTTTATAATATCACATTCAGTGGAATGGGATTGTCAGTCTTGGGCAAGCTTAACGAAATAATAACCATCTTTAGAAATGACAGTGGCATCTTGAAAGAAAAGCAAGGACAAGTGACACTGAAATCTTACAGCCACTTACAAAGAAGAAAGAACATTATTCAGCGGTAAACACTATTCATTTATATTCTGTCACATTTGACTGTTCAAAAACACTCTTTTAATTTTAGTTGCAGTAGACTGACCGATAGCCGACTCTCCGGGTGTAATGCAGGCAGTTCTTGGTGACATGTGCCTGGAAATGGACTGAACGGCAGCTGGCACCACACTCAGGGCAGATGTAAGGAGACTTGTGCTGGTGGATTCGCTGGTGTGACAGAAAGCTACACTGATTTGGAAGAAGCATTTGGCAGATGGTGCATGTTTTCTATAGGCACAGAAGAGAGGAGATAGAGAAAAATCATCAATTGCACATGTCATGGCCTTGGATTGTAATGAGGGGTTATATTTTTTTTCTTATCACTGTACTATTATCCATTTTTCATAATACAGTCCATTTAGGTCAACTAATTATAAAGACATTTTCTTACATCAAGGAGTGTCTGCTGATTTAGAAAATGTTGTCTATGTGTGCTAGAGAACTGAAAAATTACATTAAAAAAACTGAAGAGCAGTAAATGTTTTATTTCTTTTAAATGATATCCTCAATTTAACTGAAGAGCAGCAACCTGCCAAGTAATGTCATAGTATTATAGGTCTGTTACGTCCAGTAATACTTGCCTAAGCATTGTTTCTGAGATTGGTAGCATAGTTGCTAAATCAATCCAAAATGAATTCCAAATTTATAAGTTATGATGATGATTTAAGCTGCAACTGTACAGTCCGTTTTCTCGACACAATACTCTTTACCTTCTGCCCACCTTTAAAAGCATATATCACACTGTGGTTAGTTGTTTAATACTGAAATGCACCTGGGGAGTCAGAGCAAGTTCTGCTTCAAAGTTTAAATATACACAAGCTTGTACTTTTACCCTTTTTTGTGAAAGAACCAGATATGTTCTACCTTTGTTAATGTTTTAACAGCTATGGTACTATTGCACTTGTACCAAGCTGTAGCGGTGCTCCACCTGTGAGTCAGGAACACTGACAACAGAAAAATTAATGTGACTTCTGCATCTAAGGCAAGAAGTGTCACAAGTAGCTCTGCACATCTTGCAACTCTATTGCACACTCAGCTGTATTTATAAATGTATATACTTAAAATAAAATTAAACCATATGATGCAGCACTTCACACATTGCTCATTGAGTACTCTGCACACCTGCTCACTGGACTCTGATGCCTGTTGATAGTGCATTGCTAGTGCGCTGTCATCCTGGAACAGTTCACTGCACTCCAGGCACTTTAGGCTGTGCCTGCAGAGCTTTGATGCATCTTCCTCCAAGGGCATAGCAGCCACAAGGGCAGCACTGCATGGAGCTGAAATCACTGCAGGTTGTGACCCGCCACCAGTGACTCTCCCTGGATTTTGACTGGTGGATGCTTGTGTTTGGGAGGTGGAGGTGGTGCCAGTGATGTTTGGTGGACTTGATGGGGACAATGCAGTTATCATCTGATCTGCAGGGATGGGTTTAAGGATTAGATGTGAGCACTGCATGACAACCCCTTTGTCCTTGTGGCCTCTGGCATGAGACAAGAGGCTACATTTGTTGTAGAACACTAGACTTTTGGCACAGTGGTTGCAGGTGACCTCGATCCGCACACTGCGACGTTCATAGTGCTGTGTCAGGCTCTTTTCAAGAGCAAATGAATCTCCACACTCCAGGCACTTGTAGCCACGTGAGGGTAGAGAGATACAAGCGGAGGTTGGTGGAGAGAGATTTGGAACATATACAGGGACAGGATTTATACTACTCAGGACTTTATTGAAAGCGTCCACTACAGAACTTTGAGAGCTGGTGAACACTTGAACCCTAGAGACTTTCTTTGAGGCTCGGCCTGCGAGAATTGTCTTCTGTTTGACTTGATTTGATTGTGGATGCTGTGGTTGTTTAGAGGAGGATAGGACCT
The DNA here is from genome assembly GCA_029783645.1 of Ctenochaetus hawaiiensis. Lineage (NCBI taxonomy): Eukaryota > Metazoa > Chordata > Actinopteri > Acanthuriformes > Acanthuridae > Ctenochaetus > Ctenochaetus hawaiiensis. The sequence goes on from JAPZDY010000011.1 coordinate 15,268,989, forward strand.
GTTGAAGATCACAGACAGCTGAGGACACAGTCTGAGGCAGCAGATTGAGGTTACTAAGATGAACTGTTTTTGGCACAAGTTTGGCATTAGCCAGACTGGAGGCAGGTACCATGACAGTCTGTTGCTGGATGGCATTAGCAGCTTTCAGGATGGCACTACTTGCACTTTGCACTGATGCAGCAGGGATGACTGTTGCTTTTACTGTGGTGTTGTTGGCTAGCTTTAGGTTGATGACTTGGGAACCAGCCGTCTTGACTGCTGAGACAGGCAGGAAAGCTGTCGCCACAGGTTTAATAGTCATTTGCTTGGTTATTTCAAGTGAAGGGCCTCCAGTGGTGGCTACCACTGTGGTTGGCAGAGAGTGCCTTGTGGGAGATGAGAAAATTGCACTGGTGGTTGCCACAATAGATGGACTATTCTCTCCTTTTTTCTGATCCTCAGGATCAAACTCTGGGGGAATTCGGGTGACAGTACGTTTGATTTGTCCAGATGAAGTCTTGATTGTTTTAATCCTGACTTTTGGAATGACCGGGGTGGTGTCTGAGCTTGAAGCAAGGGAACCTTTGCTGCTACCCTCACTGGTGACACTAGAAGGGCTGTCTGGTTGTCTTGTTAGCAGCCTCTTTGCAAACTCCAGGGCTGACTCCTGATCATGTAGCTTCTCTGTATCTCTGGGATTCTCATTGGCCTGGATGGATTCTTTCTGTCTTGTGGGAGAATCCAAAACACTCAAGTCTGTAGCACTAGCCTTTTTGGCACTTAAAGCTGCAATGGCTGCTATACAAGATGAAAGTTTTGCAGAGGACTTGGCTTTGACTTGAGACACACTGGACACATTAATAAGCCCTGATGGCTCTCCAGCTTCCTTGCACGACTGACCTTCAGACTTGGGGACAGTTTCTTTGAGTTCCTCTTCAGGTAAAGTCGATGGAGTGTGGTCATTAGACTTGGCACTTGCCAGAGTACGATTGTTGTTCTTCTTCTGATCAGTTTTTTCGTCCTTGTTTGCCCTGGGCTTAACATTGTTCATGGATACAGGGGGCTTGGAATTCTGGTCGTCTCTCTTAGTAGTGGACCTAAAGTATAACTGATCTTCCTTCTTGTCCAAAGGGTCATCTACTTCAATTTTATCATCATCGTCAAACTCTTCGGCGCTGGAAATAGGGCTGAATTGATTGAAGGTAGATGGTAGATTATTAACTGGCTGTCCTTCCTCCCTCGAAGCTTTCCATCCATTCTTGGTGTAATGAGTACCTGCGTGCAGTGCAGGAACTAGGCCATTGTGTAATCCATTGCCAATGCCAACGGAGTGAGGTTGGGAATGGCAGTGGAAATGCCCATCCTTCTCTGATGTGGTTCTGCCATGTTCGCTGGTGTCTGTGTTTCGAATATTCTTGACAATCACACTAACACCAACATCATGTCCTGTTGAGGGATTGTGGGTCTCATCTTCATTAGTAGTCACTGTAACACTGGGTTGCTTGGGCTCTCCATCATGGTCATCGTGGTGGCCGGATTCAATAGCAACTTTAGGATCCACCATATCAGGAATGTCAAAGGCCGCCAGCAGGTCATCAAAGTCTGGCGTCTTCATATCTCCCATGGTCCTGCTCCTGTTCTGATGAGAAGATCACCTGAGTACAAAGATGAAATGGAAGAATAATTAGTAATGTAAGATATATTCACAAGTTTTCTAAACTATTTCTAATGATATGGTAAGATCTTCAGTATGGCTTATTTTGCAGTGTAATATGTTGTCAGTTAATGTTTGTATCTGATTAATGCAGTAACAGAATAGGAAGTGACAAACCCTAGGGATGATTATGGTCTAACTTTCACGTCTAATGCAAGACATGGGAAGAATCATTAGCTTGCATTCATGCTAAGATCGGAGACAGGATTAATTACATGCCCAGGTCATCATAGCAATGACACATTGGGAAGAATGGAAAATAAATAATTACAGTATGATGAAGAATACTTTTCTGTTCAAAGACATTTATTTTATTGGTGAAAATGTCACAAAAGTAAAAAAAAACACATGGATATTACATAACAGAGGATGACCTTGCTCAAGTTCATTGAAGTAGTTTCCTGTTCATTGTCTGTGGGGAAGATACGGCCATATTACCATATAACATTGACTTTAATATTGCTTTCTGGTGCTTAATGCTTTATGTATGCACTAGCTGACCGAGCACAGTGCTCTTTCTTCCTACATCTTTAAATCAAACTGCAAGTATTGCTGACATACAACAAGCACATATAGGTTTGTACGATTTGATGATTTGTAGTTTGTATAAGTTATTCTTATTTTATGCCTCATTTGTCCCTGTATTGAGTAAGTTCATTGAATCGTTTTCAGAGAGAAACAGCAGGATGTGGATCATCTAAAAGCTGATCCACCTGGGGGGTCGATGAGACATTTTGATGACATTATAGTAAATGCAGGTAATCAGCAAGACATTTTCCTCTGCCATCCCTACATGCTCAGGATTGCTATAATTAAACAAATTAAAGAGAAAGAAAAACATAGCATACCAATGTACAAATTAAGTCCATCTTAGTATTCTTAAAAAAAACTGTTTGTGAAAAAAGGCAGTGACCTGCATCATGAGAGTTTTTTTGTTTCAGTTTTTCTAAAATCTGTAGTCTAACAAATCTGGCTAAAGTTCTTAAAACAATACATGAGATCAACGTACTTGTAATTTTAGTACTTTGAGTGGACTGGCACTCAGCTGAATTTGGGATTGAATAAATCATGGAAACCAATCTTGAGTTAATAAAACATGAATCACATGAACATGATGACAAGTAAAAGGTTCTGATAAAATGATGTTGTAAAGATCCAAAGATAATCACTTATCAAGGCACACACGTGTTTATTTATCAAAAACAACCAATGTGCATTAAACATGTTTTTGTCAGTAAATTCTGCAAGCAGAATGTATCATACAGTATCATCAAACATAAGGAAAAACTTTGCCTTCAATGGATAATAACTCTGCAGAAACAAACCAGAATATATTTTCTCAATGTGCGCAAATAAACTGTGATGGGACTGAAAGGCACTGTCTGTATATATTATGGGTGGTGGCGACAAAAGACACAGCCATGGATGGAGCTGCTCTGCTTGTACAGTGCGTGCAGTCAAACCAGCTCTCAGCCAACTTAGCCTCAGCTTTGGTTTTCAAAAAGCAACAAATCTCAAATCCATCCAGATGATGGGATGGTTGTAATTTGTGAGGTAAACATAAACAAAATGACAGAGAGAGGGAGAAATGTTATGGAGGGAGAGGGCAGGCGAGAAATGCAGTGTGGTAGAAAAAAAAATGGCTGCAGAGCTGTGTGAAGCTGCAGCAGAGAGAGAAAGGCCTGGTGGAGGGAAGAGCTAGTCACAGCCATGAGCAGCCTGACGTAGAGAGTAAATGAAGGTTAAAGACAGTCAAAAAAAAAAGAATAACACACAAAGCAGAACACCTCTCAACAACAGCAGTTTAATATACATGCATCATTACCACCTGAAATCCAAACACACTGTGTGGAAAAACGGCTAGAATCTCAGTGAAGTGAATGTAAAGTAACAATGGTGGAAACATGCAAGTGAATCAGCCACTCCTCACCCTCTAGCCTCCGTCCCTCTCCAGCCACTAGCCAAACCTTCTTTCCTTCCTTCCTTCCATCCTGCAACAAACACAGTCACAACACTACTAACCCACAAAAGACATCCACCCCACCCTGCCTGGAAAAAAAAAGAGGTCCTGTTTCTTTCCAACCAGGCAAAGGCCCAGGATACAGGGTCAGGTTACATCCAGGGATCTGGTAAGTGGTGGTGGTGCTGGTAAGGATCCTCCTTAGTCATTCTTTGCACCATTAGCAGCATACAGACATACAAACAGACACATAGATCATGCTCCTGTATGGGTGTGTGAGTGTGTGTGTAGGCTCTAGGCTGCAGATTCACAGACCCTCAGCCAGCAACGTCCCCCTGCCCTCGTCCCTTCCCAAATCTCCCTGCCCCCCTCACTCTGAGCCGAGCTGCGCTGCACAGCACACCGACATACAGCCAGCAGCAGGGTCTGTGCCATGGTAGCCAGTGGCTGATCTGATCTGTGAAGGGCTGCCATGGAGTAGCTTGGGCTATCTCTATCCCTCAGTGGAGCACAGAGACGGTATTGTTCCCGTCAACCCTCCGTCTGCCTCAAACCGGTTTCAGCTGGTTCCGGTCAGCCAACATAAAGCCCTGTGCTGCAGTACGGCCTCAGAAACACACAGGCAGGAGCAGTGAGCCCACCTCCCAGGAAACACTGCAACATTTTCCACCAAACTACATGCATACTATCATTTAGATTCAGTAAAACAAGAACATTTATATTTTATGGACAGGTGGTGAATGGAGATGCCATTAAAAATAGGCCTCAAATGTACAAACAGCTGCACAGAAAGATGATGTTTGGGTGAGAACAGTTACTTTAAGAGATGAGAACTAAAGAAAATGCAAAAAATTATATGATGTAACAAAGCATGGGATGCAAAAGGGAAAGGGTAAAATGATGTGCAAATTGACTAACATTCAACTTAACCCTTTGAAAAAAGGCTAATTTAGTAAACCATGGAGGAAGTAGAACTTAATCCGGTACCTTGGCCTGTTTCTTCCCCCAGTGCTTCCACACCCAGCCTTCTCTCTGATAACTACAAACTTTTATGCAGCCCTCAGCAGCCATTACACTCAGCACTGATATAGAGACAAGAGTGTAAAAAACTCAACACACACAGTCTGACATGGGCAAACATAGGCTACTCATGCACCTTCCTCCCCAGATTTTCATCAAACACATGCCACCCCTGCTCACATAAGCCGCCACAGAGACACACGTAAACATAAACATGCACGTTCATGCATATATAGAGTTAAATGTGGCATACCCGTGTCAGATTTTTTTCCACTCTGAGGGATATTCAGGAAAAAAACAGTCTTCCTGTAGAGGCCTCAGCACCTGCCTTTACTCAGCCCCAACCATTCCAGCCCCCATCCTCCTCCTCCTCCTTCTCCTCCTCCTCCCCTCCCCCTCTTCCCACTCTCCTTCACTGGGTCAGTCCTAGATTGTAGTCCCAGTCCAGGCCTCGCTTTCTCCTGAAGCCCCCGCCACCACCACCACCACCACCACCACTATGGCCGTGCATGAAGGGACGGATGGAGAAAGGGGGCAGTGTTCAGCAGGCGAATCAGGCCTTTTGTCTCTGTCTGTGCAGGGGGGTGAGGGGACTCTTCACTCTGGCTCTGGAGCAGCAGCAGCAGCTGGTGCAGAGAAGGAAGAGAGAGAGAGGGAGACGGATACAGAGGGAGGTGGGGTAGATAGAGAGGAAGAAAAGGAAATGAGCAGGAGAGGAGTATAATAAGGACCTGAATATGTACCTTATGTTCATATTTTAGGCCTGTGCTTTGTGTGATCAAGAGGTGCAAACAAGTCTCAACCCTGCACATGGTCCTTCAAGGATCAATAACATCATATATTGGTAACATACAGCATAAATAGCCAAAGCATCTGTTTAGGCCTGACTACCTATTTGTTTGCTGTGTACGCCAATGTCAGCCAGTGCTACACCTGCTTTTCTGCTGTTAAAGATGAAAGTGAAACTTTGATAACGACACAGCTGCCTGTTTTTATGACATGCACAATACCCAAATACAAAGATATAAAGCAGAAATAAATGTAGGAGAAGTTGGTTACTTTTCAGTCCAAGAGGATGCGACATAACACATCTATTACTGGCATCATCACCACCTTCTCAGGAAGATTTGTTAACTTGTATCTATGCTAATATACAAATGCAAACATGAGCATGATTTTCCTGATCAATTATTTGTTTAGGCATGTGCAGACACAGAGTTAACACATGATGATGAGGCAATCAAAATGTAAAAAAGTCACATTACAGTATGTGTGGCAGAAAAAAACAGGATTAAATCAAGTATTTCATAACCTACCTGGGAGAATGCAGAGAGAGGCTTTCAGCTGAATAGGGCTGTCTCTCTTTGGCCTGCTAGTCCTTGATACATCTGGCAGACCTATCAAAGACAGCCATAAATGTTGCAGCCTAAACTAATTAACCCTCGTCATGGTGGATCAAGCCAGATTTATTCATAAAATAACACAGATGCATTTTATACACTGCAAGGCAGTTGAATTATTGCATATATATATCATAAAAGGCCCTCATGGTGGTTCCTGCCTCTCTACAATGTGACAGATTCAGTGCAGGAGAGGAAGCTGAGGTTGCTGTGCTCCCCACCCCAAACAGAGACATGGTCACATGACGTCACGCTGTCTCCATTCATGTCGGTTACAAGCAGCAAAGAGGAGCTGCAGTAAGCTTACCATTTCGTTCACCAGAATTTCCTGCAACAGATGCGCATGTTAGGCCGTATTGCTTGAAAGGTTAACTGAGACCCCTTTAAGCACAGCAGAAAATGTCATTTAGTAAGTGCTGTTTTTTTTGTGCACAGTACTTTTTGAAAACCATAATTGTAACCCATAATTGTAGAATATCCTGGTAAATGTTGATTACTTTTAGTAGTAATAGTGTTCAGATATAAAATGTTAAATATGTTTTAGCTCTACAATGAATGCATAATCCTGATATTACCTCCACAATGTCTCATATAAACAAAGGCTACAAAACAAAGGCATGGCCCTAATGGGTGCTTTCTCAATTTTCTTCAAGCTCTGTTTAAACCAGAGATTGCAAACCTTTTTTCACTATCGCCTTAAAATAAAGCAATGCAGCCTCTCATCTTAAGTGACTGGCTCTTGTACAGACAAGCACTATTTAGTTTTTACAAGGAAAAGGCAAAGTATTTGAGAAAAGTCTGAAAAACACACAAATAAACACAAATTTGCTTAACAGTGGTGTATATTTATTTATTTCGTATCCCTTATATCATCTTGTGACTCCACAGATTTATCCTAAGATTGTTTGGGTTTTAGATCCTCAGGTTGAGAGTCACTTATTTAAACTTTATAATCCTGCTGCATCATTGCAAATGTATGCAGCGCAGCCAAACGATTATCAAATCGATACTTCATTTAAGATTCTATGGGAGATTTCAAAGTTGTAGACAATCATGTAAAATATGATAAATGATGCACTGGTATATTTGCATGCATGATATTAAAGGGTTAAGCCTGCCTCTGTAAACAAATGCAATTTGGAAGTTGACTTAATTAGTCAAATGGATACAAGCCATTTGTTTCCGATATAGCTGCGCATTCTGTGTCAAAACAACCAATTTGCTAGCAATAGAAAAAGTAATTTATATTCTCTCTCACTCTTTGTCTCGTGTCTAACAAGATTGAAGTGAAGCTTTGTATTTTTTTTAAATCCCAGCGAGCAAAACTCGCGAGGTCTGTGATTGGACAGCTACAGAGTGATTTAGTCAAATCTATGACGAACAGCAAAAGCCCTCACAATGGCACTCTGTCCTTTTTTAATTGACACTTTCCCACTAAAAGGCCTTTCTGAAATGGCTTTTACTTTTCATAAAGCCTGTATTATTACATTCATGACACCACCATCAGAACACTTAATGAAGCATATGACATTTCAATAGAAAGAGTAATATGAAAAGAAAATAGAAAGAGCATTATTTTCACATCTCAAATGCAATTTTTTTTGGCATGAGATCACTCATCGTTTAATTTTCTGGACATTAAATGTATCAAATTAACTCAAACTCATCATTTAAAAATTAAAATAACATACTATTATTATATAGAGATGTAAAGAAGAATGCAAAACTATTGATCATGCTTACATCACGACTCCTCATTAAAAAACATAACCTTTCTTCCTAAATTTACTCAACAGCGCCATCTGCTGTTTCTACCCCCAATAAATGAAATAATAAGTAAACTGAGGTTTTTCAGTTTGTTTACTTTTAACATATTTGTTGGAATTTTAAGCATGTTGCTAATGTATAAAAATAGTTGAAAGAACTTTTATAAAATATGTTTTCTAAAATATATGTTTCTGAAATATGTTGTTAAACTCTGCCAGTTGACCTTTTTCAATCAAAACTTATAATTTTCAGATTACGCATGGAAAGTGTTGAATGACGCAGTCAATTAGTACTTTTCACTGTGTGACGCTGTCCATTAACACTTACTCAAAATTTATTACCAACCACTTTTGGCTTAATTGTATGACTTGAAACGCATTCAGTCGTCTCTGGTGTAGGTGATCAAGTCCTGGTAATCAGACATGAGTAGCTGTTGAAAACAGCTGTAGCTGAACTAATGAAGGAGTGGGTGAGTGATTGAAAAAGGCTCCTTAGTGTGCTGTAACACAAAGTTCTTGCTTAAATTGTGAAGTATTTGACAAGTTTCATTCATTTATTTTTATAAACGGTACAAGATAGAAATTCATATAAATAATACTTCTCATTGTTGTCACATTAGGGTGTCATTTTTTAAAATTTTTAAAACATAAAAAATATTTCACCAGTGTTTTTATAAATTTCCATGTTTTATTTCAGTGGTTTATTTAATAATCCTGAAATTTAGTGATTTATCAAGACATTTTCTTGGTTCGTGATCATACCAGGGATCTTGTTGTCTTGCATAAAAAACAAACAGACAAATATTTTAGATGGCATTGCTCTGTGTGTCCTTCCTGCTCCTGCCCTTTGATTCATCCTGTTTTGTTAAGGTCATCCTTGGATGAGGATATGATGCGGTACGAGCCACAGATACTCATATTCCCGTAGGATTTGTTTGTTGAGTTTGATCTGGCAATACACCAAGGAAACCTTCAACCTTTTCAATGCAAAATGTTAGTTACCTGCGTGGACTTCTTATCTGTCCTCATCCACTCTCTTCCTACAGCAATATGTCCGTCAATACTGTCATGAAAGGGATCAGTCAAGTATGAGAATTTCACACGGAAACGCGCTTTGTGTCTGAGGACTGCTTGATTCACACCGTTGATTTTTCCAGAAGGATAAATAAACTGTAATAAACTCTACTGATAAGTGAAACATATGCTGTATTGTCAAATTCTTGTAACTGAGTAAATGACAAATGTTGCTTGAAGCAAAAATGTCCATCATAGTTTTTAAAGGCATTTTGTTATACAATCATAGTTGATTTTTTTTGATTGACTTGTCCCTCTGTTCTGAAAAAAGGTCATGTTTAACAAAACACATAATGTGTCCATGAAGTCAACACATCTTTATTTGTAACACAACAGAGGTTAATGTAATTACCAAAAAAAGGGCAAAATTCACAGTAAAAGAGACAATGCCATAAAAGTGAATTTTGAGGTCTCAGAATAATCTGCCTTGTAGGCCTTTTTAAATTTTTTTTTTGATTTATTGGCTTCTTTTCTGCAGGTGTGACTTTTATTTATGCATCTTTATACTTGTATTATCTGATTACTTCAATTTTACATGACACATTAAAATGGTGCCACCATGTTAATTCATCAGTCATGTAATTCATTATATAACATAAGATAACTGAATATATATTGCCCTTCACCTAATCCTGATCAAACTATAACCAAAATCTGACTCTTTCCAGCAATTAACATAAATGGTATTGGAAGGTGCAAATTATAGTCTTGCTGAAAATAAGCCTAAAGACCAAGCCACCTCTGTAAATAACCATATATTGAGGGGAAACATGACTACTTATACAGTTTAAAGTGACCCTTTTGTGACCCTTAAGGCATATGGTTAATATTATGTTGGGTCAGAGTTTGGGGCATCCTCAAGGGCTCCTTATCTCTGTTTTAAGATAACAACTTCTAGTTACATTAGCTGCCAGTATAACACACCTGAATCTCCCACAACATTGAGCTGCATTGTGGGTAATGTAGGAACCAGATGTTGACAGAAAGAAGAAGGCATGGGGTGAAAAAGGCAAACAAACATTTTTTCTAATTCTTTTATTTTGATTTTCTTAAACACTCTTGTAAATCCAGAGTTATTCAATGCTAAATCGGCACTTGTGCATTGAGTATATGCAATTTATACATTTCAGAATAACGCTTAGCTGAATACTCCACTAAATTAATCTCAAAGCTGAAGTGTCTGATACCTTTAAACATTTAAAAATATAATATAATAAAATATACATATGATTAGTCCAATGTATTGATTGGCCTACCTAGTAGTAGACTGGTAAAAATTAACTCAGCATACTTCAACATTTCAGTGCTTCTGACGTACAAGTTCAGTGATAATAATGCAATAGCACGAGGCCTATAATAAAGACGCTGAATTGGGCCATACTGCATGATGGGTGCTTTCACTCCTGATATTGTATTCTTTTTTGCAATAATAATTAATACTTACTTCAAGCATTTTTTAAATGTAATAATTTTTTCTTTACTTAAAGATCTGAATAGTTATATTTTCCGCCACTGGCTTTTGCCAAGTTTCCACCACGCATTTAATGAGACGAAAGCAATTAGTCCTGTCCCATCCATCATCGTGAAATGACGTTGACAACTCCTGCAATCACCCTGCAATCTCTGGACAAACAATAGCGAGCAATATCCTATCTATAGCCTAATAATTACAGGCTATGGATGATAATTTGTCATCACTTTCTCCACCGTGGTACTTTTAAAAACACCCGCTGACGCACAGCTGTATCAGGAGGGGCAGTGAACTTTCATCAGAAGTCATTTCTGTCAAAGGCACCGGGAGTGTAACTTCAACAAGTCCGCAGCTGGAGCGCCTCTCCCTCCTCTGAGATTTCGGTTCACAGCATTAAAACTCTTCTACGGTGGAGATTTGCTGAAACTGAATCAGTCTGATTAACTGCAACTGCTGGATCGAAGTAGCGCTCGTTTAGATCTGACAGTTTTTCCTCTGGTAACATGGGCGGAGTGTGCGCTTGCTGTTCATGGATTTGCAGACCGGTGTGGCCGGTTTTCATCATTCTGGCCACATTATCTTGCATGTTGCATTGCTCAGAGAGTCCTGCAGCTGTAGTTGGCAAAATGTATCCACGCGGCAATCACTGGGCAGTAGGTAAGTGAAACTTTATGGTAAAATTATATAAGATTGTTAATATTCTAATTTATTATAACAATTACTTGATTTACTAGTAAATATGCATTGTGCTTATTTTTATTGATTTTTTTTTTTTGCTAATTAAATACAACCAGTTTTAATATATATTTTAAGCATATTCAGCGCTCCTGCATGTGTAGGATAGCTTTTTTTAAACAAATATTTGCTTATAAATAACAGTTATAAAGTTGATTCAAAATAACTTTAAAATGCAGTGATCTGCAAATGTCTGTCAACCCCTACATTTTTGGCTGTTTAAGAGTTAGATGAGTTTATTTTTTTAACTTCTGCTGGAAAGGTTTACAAAAGATTAGATTGCTTCCAAACCATCCAGGTTGCACTGTAGTTGAAATGTGGATCTTATTCACAGTTTAACAGATTGTAATCCAGCATAATGTTGTTTTATCCTTGATCAGATTTATTACAGGACAGTTAATGATGCATTCTATCATGTCCAACTTTCTAGGTCATTTGATGGGAAAGAAGAGCATTGAAAGCTTGCCTGAACTGCAGGAGTCAAACAGCGACTACCTCGAACTCTCAGACTCAGCTGGGGTTGCAGAGCTGGACCGCTACGAGGACCTGATGGAGGCTCTGGTGCAACAAAATAACCAAAAAAATTCGATGCCACAAACTGTCAGAAGGCTGCTCAGGCTGCGCAGCAGCAGCTGGCGAGAAGACGACAGAGACAAATACCTGAGAGAGGTCAGTTTGTGGATTGAATCTTCTCCTTTAACACATTTATGTTGCCATTTTGGAAATGAGTTGCCATGGTTACATGTATTTCTCTATTTCTTTACTACATTGTAGATGTCAGACCTGCTTCACCTGGCTGTGCAACTGCAAGACATGGACTCCACCTGAATGCAGGACGAATTCAGTTTCATCAAACGTTGTCCTGTAATCACATATACTCACTGTACTTTTTTTGTTGTTGTATATGCTGGAAACCCAATAGTTGGTTCTTTAATCAGTGGTTTTAATATGCATTTAGTACTGCACTTTAATTTCAGGTTGATATGAAAAGTTATGTTACATGAGCTGAGGATACTGAATAAATTTAATGTTGTGATAACTGCATTGTGGATGTCTAATCATGCTTTGCACAGCACAACTGGCCTCTTTATCACACATTAATTATTTTGTTTGAAAATTTATATCGCAACATTCATTAAAGTTTACTTCACTTGTACAGTAACCAGTTTGTACCACCAGATGGTGCACAATATCTATCTTATGAGCATTCAAATACAGATGACAACGGATCATTAAAAGCAGCTTTAGGCCTATTTAGTGAGTTTTGATGCCTCTTTTTCTCATGAGAACAAATAAACACAAACACACCACAGTGTGTATTTAGGACAGCAGGATAGAAGATAATGAGGACTATTATTAGCCTTCATGGGTTGCAGACAATAGGAGTTGCTAATTGAAACAATTTAGTTATACACATCTTTTTCCCTTAAAGCCAAAGAAAAGTTTTATCTTCTGTCCTCTTCCCTTATTTGTTATGGATGATTGGCAAACAATAGGGGTACAAGCCACTTTCACCCCATCATTATGAGCATAATCCCAGGAGAGAGTGGGATAAAGTTTACAGGAGTTAATGAGGAGGAAATAAGTGGCCTGACAAACCCATTCTGTAAAACAGAGGGAGGAAGTCTGGAAGATTAAGCTGCCTCCAAATAGCACTTTCTATTCTTGTTCATGGGGTATGAAACATGATAAAATACAGATTTTAAATAGTTTTTTATTCCAAATTTGCATTTGCTGGATGAAGTGTTGTTCTGCATGAGCTCTTGAGGTGTTTTAGGGAATGTTTTGAAATTTACTTCTGAAAAATAAGTGACAGAATTATTCTTGAGAAATCACAGCTGACTCCCCTCAAGCGAAAGCTTTGCATTTAGTGTTATAATTAAGTTTTATTGCTTTAATAATGCACCTTTCCCAACCAAAGAGCCGTGTTAATTGAATCTACCACCGGGGGGTGCTGTATTCAATATTGACTGTAATCAGTCTAGAATTTATATACACTCTGCAGCATGATTAATGATCCTGTAAAGATTTTTACAGATATGTTCAAATCTGCTACACATCATAAATTCAGTTGTCATATTTTCTTTTTGCATTGCAGTCGATCCTGATGAACACACTTTTTTTTTCTTTCTGTCAGACACTTCTGACAATCTATCATGACATTTTTGTCATGACATCTGTCATTTTTAAAAGTGACAACTTGTCTGGGAGGTTGTTGGTTTTCCATATAAAGTTTATTGTAAAGAGAAAATAGTCACATTTCTTAAAATCTCTCAGATCAAAAACCAGCAGGGAGGAATGAATCAGGATGAGGAGTGCTCGATTTACAAAAGTAGAATAAATAATGACAGATACTAAAAGACTATGAGTTTGTAATCTTGGCAACATCACGTTGGATAAGAATGAGTGTGGGCTGGATGAATGTGAAACTTTACAGAAAACATGGCTGGCTGAGAAGATTAAGGAGAAGAAAAACACCAGATCAACTGTGTTCATTAGTCTCATATTTTACAAAAATTTCACAGTTAGTGTCACAGAGTTTCAGTTTAATACTTCACTTAAAGTCCCCTTATTGAGCATCAATAAACAGTATACAAACATTTAATAAATAGGTTATAGCCCATTGGCATGTAGTTGTAAGCAGCTATAGGAAAAGTTATTAAAGTGTTTCTTTTTTTTTTCCGGGCAAATGAATCGAAGGCAACTGGACTCAGTAATATGTTCATATTCTCAGTAATATGACTCATATTACTGAGTCCAGTTGCCTTCGATTTATTTGCCCAGAATAACTATGACCTGGATGAATGAGAACATTCACAGATTATTAAAGTGTTGAATAATGTACATTTTCTCCCTCAAATACATATTTTATATTAATAGTTTGGTTTTACAATGTTGTTATTTTTGCCTTCTCTATATAGTTGTTGATAAATACTTTAATAAACACCTAAATCTGCTTACAAATACTTTAAATTAAATGTTTATACACCATTTAAAGCATTACCCTTATAAATGAGGATGTCTCTAATCCTGGATGGTCAAATGCAGATTTCACTCTTTAAGACTTAAAAAATAAAAATCCAGTCAGCATGAGTGTGAAGTCAGTTTTTTAAAAGAAGCAGCATGATGTTTTCTGGCTTTTCATGTTCATGTTTTTAAGCTCCAATCAGCATCACCACGTCTTCCCAATAGACTGAATATGTTCCTTGGCCTTCATCCTCAGTGAGGCAATACTGGAGTTCCTGGGATCAGCTGAGCACTGGTACATGGGGGGCGGGGGGCACATGGAGCCCATGTGTGACAGGTGAGGGTTGTGTCCCAGGGCTGAGGAGTTGAGGAAGGACGTCGGCAAGGAAGATGGAATAGAAGGGGGAGGAGAAGGGGTGTAGGTGCCCGGGAGGCCCTGCGAACCGGTGATGAAGCCTGGCAGGGACTGCAGGGAGGTGGAGGTGGTGATCGGGGTGGAGAGCCAGGGGTCGAGCTGCAGACCGGAGCCCAGGGAGCTGGTGGGGGAGCGGCTGAAGGAGAGCAAGGAGGAGGAGGTGTCCTGGAGCTTGATGGAACTCACCTCCAGCTTCTCCTGCCTCCGCCACTTAGCCCGCCGATTTTGGAACCACACCTGAGAAGAAGGAGGAGAATTTAAATTTTTGTTTGAATTTAGGTCGAATTAATACAACTTTATTTTTTCATCCCTGCAAAAGCAACTGTGCGCAGCAGCTTAACATGCAACACATGCAAAGAGTATGAGATATAGCTTTAAAGCCAAGAAAAATTAAAGGCTTTGAGCCTAAAATTTGCCTTTTTTATGTATTATGTAAAATACAATGTGAGAAAAAAAGTTAAAGATAAAAGTATAAGAAAAAGACCTCAGCTATTGAACAAAGTTCTTTGCATTACATTAAATTGCTGCAATAATTATTTAAAAAATGTTGCAAAAAGTAACTCAAGAATTGAATTAAACTGTCAGTTTGTCATTTTTTAAAAATATGTGATGAAAAGCTACATAAGAAACAGGTTAAACATTTTAAACAAATATATCTCTAGCAGTTTTTCCAAACATAAAACATTCACTGTCTTCGCTGATCTGAACACTTTAAGTAACTGTGGACTGAAGTAAGTAGGCCCTGTGTTTTGGACAATAAAGAAGAAAGCCAGTTTTTTATATTTTTGATCCCACAGCAACTTAAATATCCTCACAAATGAAATTATTATAGGCAAATTATTCTTAATTGTTACAAAAAGTTTCTCTAAATTCCTGATTGATGTTTTGAATCTGTGTTTAATCTACCCAAAATAAACTTTAATGTAAACTTATAACCTTAGGGTGTAAATTTGAGAAGACAGTCTATATATTTTTTCTCTATTATATTTATTAAAATGCCAGATGTTTTTTGTCTCTCTTAGTTGATACTTCATAGCCCGTGGCCGCAGAATTGTTGTCATTATTTTTCTTAGCAATATCCATTAATGCCTGCAGGCCTTTGGCCCGTACACGCACGTGCACAGTGATGAAAAACAGATGATGAGGCGGTTTTGTTTCCTCGGACTCACCTGCACTCGGACCTCCGGCAGGTTGACCTTCAGCGCCAGCTCCTCCCTGCTGTACACGTCCGGGTAGTGCGACTTTTCAAACGCTCTCTCCAGCTCGTGAAGCTGGAAGGTGGTAAAAGTCGTCCGGTTCCGACGGTGTTTCTTCTTCGGGTTTTCATCATCGGACAGTTTGGAGTCTCTGTCCGGTGAGTCCGGGCACACCGAGGCTTCCGCGGCGCCGTTGGAGCAACACACACCTGCGGACGAAGAAAAGTGTGAGAACAAGTGTGGAAACGTCAAGTTTTAACAAAGTTTATATTCAATTTCAACAACCAAATTTTGAGAATGTGAAATAGCCTCGTTTATATTATTATTGTTATTATTATTATTATTATTATTATTATTATTATTATTATTATTATTATTATGCAGTGGAATTTAAGGGTTTGGTCAGTAAATCCCCTGAAATTAGAAATACTTGCGAGAATTTTAAAAGATAAATTAAATTTTTTTTTTTTTGTAAAGAATCAAAGGTGTAGTTATCTAGCAAAGGGGTTAAACACCCCACAAACTTACTTCTGAACACCAAAAATACTACATGTAATACAGTTTTACTCTAAAATTGACTGGCTTCATATACAAATGTAGACAAAATTAAATATAAGCCAGGCAACTTACTGTCAAAACTTTCTGAGGAATGACTTTTCTTCATTGGGGTCACAATTACATTCCGCTCTGCATCTTTGACCAGGACTTTTTCCGTCATGCTGTAGGAGGCTGATTTGTGGAAGATGGTGTCCTCCTTAAATCCAAGTATCGCCTCGATGCTGTGGATGGTGGACGGGTTGTCCCCCTGGCTGTGGACGGAGCGTGCGGAGGGAGACAGGCGCTCATCCATCATCATGACTTGAGAAGTTGATCCAAGAAGCCACATTTGTCGAAGAAGTCCGTAAAAGTGATCAAAATTACTCTCACTCCAACTTTTTCCCTCAACCTTATCGCTGCTCTTGCGTTTGGTAAAGTTGTGAATATCAAATCGGAGAAGATGCGAAGGCTGCTGCTGCAAGATGTGGAGACCGGTGTTGCTCTGTGGATACGGAGCATCTTCAGTGGGGGCTTTTAAAGAAGTGCCTGCTGTAACGGCACCCCCGCTGCACGTCAGAGAGGGGACGTCCCGCTGGATTTGGCCCTGGATTTAGGGGTAACTGTGCGCCCATGCGGGCACCGGCGCACATCCCTCCCAAACTCCTCCTCCTCCTCCCCACTCAGCGCTGGCTCAAACCTACTTACATAAATCTTAAAACCATCTTTCCCCTCCTCCAGATGTCATGTTCATGTCAGTCTGTAAAAAAAAAAAGAGGAAGATTAGACCCGCAGATTAAGGTACAACAAAATCATAATTACAAGATTTCTGGTCAGGACAGGGATTGCAAAATGACAGCTTAATATTTAATCAAAGCGTCAAGATATTGTTGCCAAATCGAATGAACATTTAATTTGGTTGAAAAACTATTTGTTTTATGATCTAAAGGGAAAAAAATTCAAGCACCTCCTGACACATGTTGAATAAAAGACATTTTAATAGCCCTTTGAGGCTCATTAGAAATCAATTAGCCTAAATCATGTACCCTAATTAGTCATAAATCAGAATTAGGAGTTTTTCTAACCAGTTTCCTTTAGGTGTTGAGTCAAAGAAGGGGAACAAAGCCCAAACAATAACAAATTTGGACTATAACCACTTAACAGCAAACAAAGATTGACAGCAGTGTGGTAATCCTACTTAAGGGGATTACATTATGTTACTCAAAAGAGTTAAAACCTCTAAAACTATTTAGCTTTTCCTAATTACAGAAGGTGACCTTATCCTTTGTTTGCCTGGAAGAGGAAGGGGGTCAGATGGAGAGAGATGCTAACTGAGCACTGTTTTAATGAGCACCAAAAGGTTGGGAGGCAAACACATGCAGAACTTATTTAGACAGCGAAACTTGTTTAAAGATGTCTTGGCTCTTTGTTTGTTTGTGCAGAGCCTTGACAGTGTTTTATTGCATACATGCAAATAATGATAAAAGGTTCTTATGACGTTTGTTGCTGGGAAAGATTAATGGACTTTAAACGGATTCAGTTTTATTGTTCAAATGTCAACAGTGTTTTGACCTGTGGAAAAAGCTGTGCGTTCAGTTTCTTTCTCATGAGCTCAATGCTTTAGCTGCCAGTTAGCCTTGAAAGTCACATGCACACTGAGGCAGGCTGAATGGAGCTTCTGCATCAGTATAATAACCCTTCATATTCACAATACCACAATATCAGTAAAGATATGATGCAGACAGAAACTATCTTGCAGGTTTTTTAAACTTATTAAGAAGTAGATTGGTAAGAAAGATATCAACTTAAACTTATTTGAAAGTCTTTGACCTTAAATGTAATAGCATTTTTTCAAGTCTGATGAAGCATTATGATCATCTAAATCTAAAGAAGAGACTGAAGCTTGTTGCCCTGCTGCAAGTTAGATAAAAATATGGATGTCACCCTTTTGCTTCTCTGGTAAACATGAAGCTACAACCAGCAGCTGATTAGCTTAGCTTAGCATAAAGATTGTAAAGTAAAGAAATAGCTAGCCACTGTCCAAGGATATGAAACAATCCACTGACCAGAACATCTCAAGTTCTGTAACCATTAAAACATTATATTTTGTTTGTTTGTTTCGCAAAAGTAACAGAAAAAAAGTAGTGCAACAACATCAAATTTTTGGGTTTATGGGCAGCTGTTTCCCAAAGTTTCTAGTCTTTGTGCTAAGCTAAGCTAAACTAAACTAAACTAACAGTCATTTGACTATATTTTTGCAAGACAGATACATCATGAGATGGGTATCAATCTCCTTATTTATCTCTGCAAAGAGAGCAAAGAAGTACAATTTTCATCAAAATGTTTAAATTTTTTGTTAAAAGACTTTAAAGTAATGGAATAATATGCGGCTAAAACCCATATTTATGATATAACAACCACTTTGCAGCTCAATAAGTAATCCAGAAATTCAAAATATTGACTTTATTAAACTGAAGCAATATATGTACATATGTGCATGCACTTTGTACAACATGCAGGTGCTAGGAGTTTATCCACCTTTTGGTTTTTCCGAGGCCTGTATTTGGGACTGGCCTGTACTAGTCCAACCACATCCTTAGCCATTATTTGAGACCTGGGTTTACTCATTTATTTGTGGAAATAAGGTGTGCAATTGGTGCCACAACATAATTTTAGCCTCTTATATGAACAGAATTTTGTATTTCCAGTGGATGGTTTGTTTAAAAATATAACAGGCTTGTGTAACTTCCCTGATACCTCAACTTCTATTCCAGTAAAGAGAAGAATGAGATACCATATTGTGGGACTTAAATATATCCTGTTGTATTCTCATCTGGAGAGAGAGAGAGAGAGAGAGAGAGAGAGAGAGCAGGGGCACGGGCTGACAACCTTGGCTGTGCTGATCCTATTAGATGGTAATCTCCAGACTTTATAAATCCACAGCCGTTTAAACTTGGGTTCATGTGAAACTCTGAATGTTGAGGATTCCTCCCCCTCTGTTCTGCCTAATAAGTCCTAACAAGTGTTTGGATAATGCCCAATTAAATTAAGACCTTTTTCTTTTATTTAATGCTTTAGCCCTGATTCAGGTAGATGGGATTAATTGTGAGTTAATCTGAAATGTTTAATGGTTGTACGACAGAAATCTTTGTGGCCGACCACTTCAAAGGCCACTGAGGATTTGAAAGGAGAAATTAAATACATTTGATTAGCATAACAAAGTGCCTAGAACAAGATCTTTAAAAGGTTTGACATAAAGACATAAAGGTTTAATGTTAAGCAGCTTCATATAACATATGAAGGAATTATGTCTGTTTTCTTGCAGCTGCCTTCAAAAAACCACAGAGACATATTTCAAGTATTAAATATACATCTTTATTTGAACAATACATTTGTTTTCTCCATTTGAAGTACCTCTATATGTTTCATCAGTGTTTATTTACATCATTTTTTAATGTAATAAATGGCTCAGTATTTTAAAATTATGATTTGTGCAAATCTGCAAAAATCTCTGCAAACATTTCAGGTTTGACCATTTTCATACAACTAAAATGTGTTTGTGGACAAATACAAAGTAAATCAACATCTCGAGAAGAGTTATGACCAGTGTCTGCTTTGTAACAACACCAAAAAAAAAGAACTAAATATCATAATTTATTCAAACACCACATGCAAAAATAAGAAAAAAACCAAAAAACAATACCTAAAATAACCAGCAAACCAAAAGGAAAGTTGAAACACTCAGACAGGATTGAATTTTTAGCTTAAATAATTTTTTTTTTAAAAAGCAAGTGTTGGTATGTTGTTATTTATTGACTGAAAATCACAGTTTTAGAGACTTAACCAACTCATCTTACATGAAAAAGAGGACAAAGTTTAAGTTATATCACAAATAATCATCCTTTTGAAACGGATTGTATATGTTAAAAGCAAAAGGACCTAATTAGCTGAAAAAATCTCTACATAATTTGTCTAATTGGTGAGGGATGGGGCACCCTGGTATTGATTGGAATATTTTCAGTTTATTGCAATGATAAACTGTAAATTATCACTCATTTAGGAAAAAGCTAACAGGAAACTTCCTTCAGTGTATGTCGACTGGTAGTCAGGCTCCATTTTTAAACATAGAATGATGATTTGTTCTATAATGTTTATAATAAAATTGAATATTGTAGGCGGATTACAGTGTAACAAAATGCTAGATTTATTAACACCGCCCATTGCAGATTTTCAGAAAGTGTTGCCACTCATTTTCTCATATTCTTCCTTTCTCTCCTCTTTTTCTTCTTCTTCTTCATTCAAACCCAGAAGAGCCCTCTCGTCGTTCACATGACGGAGCACTTCTCCTCTGCTTTGGTCTTCAGCTCGGTGACGGTGGCCGAGGCCTTCTCCTTCAGCTGGTCCATGTCCATGTTCTGCAAATTTTGAAACTGGCCCATGATGGAGTCCTTGCCCTCCTCTTCTGTGGCGTCCTCGTCCACCATCTTGAGCAGCTCCTCGGGAACGTCTACGTCGTCCCCGGCCATCTCGATCATGTTCTCATCCTGCTCGCTCTGCAGACGACGACATCAGGGTGAAAAATCACAATCAGAACCCAGAAACACACACACGATGAGATGATTTTTATATACTGAGTGTGATTATTGATACTGAGGACAATGAAATCTCTGTTTTATCACCTGTAAGTCCCACATTTATCAGTTTTTCGTATGCAAAACTGGAAAGAAGGTGATCAAATTCTGTTTTTTTGAAGTTTGTAGAGCATGAATGATAATTAAACTGAGACTTTTTTTCGTTAACAGCATTTAAAACACATTTCTCAAATATTTTGGTCCCCCAACTATAACAAAGACATTAAATCAATAGCATTGAATTATTATTTGCAGGAGTAAACAACCTTAGGGCTGTCTTAAAGGGTTTTTACAGGATTAACATACTGCCTGCCTGCCTGATTTCCACAGTAAATTCACAGTTCATGTTTCCACTGCTTCACTCAGATCTGACAAACACTGCAGGCTTCATTCACCATCACTTACCTGAGTTATTACCTGACTGAACTTTACATAAACCTAATTTCTTGACTCCCTCTTGATTAATTACATGATCCTTCTTTGATTTTACTTTTGTTCCAATGTAACACATAAAAAAAACTTAAAAAATGCTGTGCATTGGTCTGGGTTTGGACTTTAAATTATATGCAAACAAAAAGAAAACTAGAAAAAAAACAAATAGATGAACACTATAGAACACTAAATCTGTCTTAATCCGCATTCAAATCGCTGCATTCAAGGATTTTCTGCTGTCAGTGTTTTTAAAATTTTTGCGATGCAGACTGTTGACTTTACTGTCTGAGCCTCCTAACGTGCCATTGCACTAATATATCACTGCTCAATTTAAACAAACTCAAAGTAATCACTTATAGTCATGCAATAGGTCCTACTGTGACTACTTTAAGCGTCAATCTGTGGGATTATCTCAGCCCTGCCTTAGCCTTTCCTCTTCGAATCCCAGCGATAGTCTAAAGATATCTTCTATAGCATTGCACGAGACTCTAATTCCATTAGATTACGGGAATCAACTTCCTGTGTCATGTCATACTGTACATTTGTACCGTTAACAATATGTTTTCTAACTCAAACCTGATTGCATTTATGTGTGTTTTCAACCTTCTACCAGTTAGGAAAAATAAATAAACAGATCAGGATCCTTTTAGGTACCTTATTGTTGTTGAAAATCCATTTAAAAAGCACATTTCAGTTCTAATAAAGACACGTCATTTCATTGTTGTTTGTCCTTTTAAAGCTGACATGCAATGTAAACATCATTTATGGAAAATAATTAGATTTATATGTATAGCCTCCTGCCATTGTCCTCATTATAAATGTGTGGGTTCAATTTAAAAGACAAATGGCAAAAAAGAAATGAACCTATTGTTTAAACCAGAAAGCTGAACAATAGAGTGTCTTTTGTGCGAGTCGTCGAACCGCCTCCAGGAGCCAAGGTCATCACTGCGTTCAAGTGAATAAAAATCACTGCCTTACAAAAGCTGTATCAGAAACTGATTTTGCTATTTTGCCATAAAAACACAAAGTTCTTTACAAGAAAGTTTTCACCTCTAAATTTATGTCAGAGATCAGAATAAACTCTGCTGGTGTTTTTCTGTAAATGGCTCAATTAAAGTCCCGACATACCTTTTGTGCTCCCTCCATCACAGCTTATTTTTCTTTAACAGTCCTTAAAAATTGTTCAATTGCTTGTCTTACAAGCACTAAAGCTGGAGTTGTTCTTCTTTAGAGCCTGTTCACAGTGCCCGGTGCTCCCTAATGAGCCTGGGACACCTGCTCAGCAGCATTTAGCTTTCTAAGGCTCAGGCTCAAGGTGCAACATGGGACGCATAGCTGCTGGTTGAACGTCTTTCTCACTAATCTATTGGCATGACTTCCACCTCCTGTCGTCCAGGCTGCAGCTGCCAAGTGCTGCTATTAGATAAAGACAAGCTCAACCATGAAGCAGCTATTTGTTGCTCCACCTGCGCAGTCAGGACACTTTGAAAGCTATTTAATGGGGACTGTTTATTGTATTGACTAATACTTATTGTAAGATGCAGAAAAGGAGTAAATGATCTTCTGAATGAAGAAGAAATGAATACAAAAACTCCATCATAGCTATCAGGATGATGCAGTTAAAAATATACATTTAAAAATTGTTAAAATTGTATTTTTTTTGTTGTGCCATTATCATCTAATAGTTAATATAATGTAGCTGTGCAGAGATTTATAATGTATTGGTAAAAAAATACTTAATAATATTTTTATTTCTGTGCAAAACTACACTATAGTGTGTTATTAAGTGTTTATTACATATTAACTTATATATAAGGATTATATTTGCTAAATAGGGGTGTTAAATGACAGAATTACCTTTAAAACAATTAAAGGCACCTGATATGTCTTTGTGATCCTGCTAAGAAGAGTTTATTATTAATATATAAAAAAAGAAATTTAAAAGTATGAACTGTTTACCTTTGGCAGCCTGTATTTTTCTCTGAGGCACACCCTGAGTGTTGCCCTCTCCGCCTTCTTGTGTAGGAAATCTGCATCTCTCTCCATCCTGAAATAGAAACAAACCAAAAAAATTATACATGACATCTTACGACCTTGTGTTTTTGTGTGAGCTGTTGTTTGTCATCAGAGTCTCAACAGCTCAGAGGCAGCGTGTTACTTTTTTTTTGCATTTTTGTTTTAATGAAAAAATAATTTTCTGTCCATGGCTCTGTTTGTTTTTCTTTCACTGTGTCTTAATCCAGCACGGTAAAATACACATGAGCCCAATCAGATAAACAACAGACACAAATTTAGCTTAACACAACATCAACCAGTTCACCTGAAGCAGGAAGTCATGCCGCTGCAAAACATTTCAGTCTTAACCAATATTAACAACCAATTCGTATTTTGTTCAGTTGAAAATAAAACAGTTATTAAATCAATCAATTAAAAGCTAATAAAGAGTGGCCTGAGCCACCTTAAAGCCACAGATTGCTTTGTGACGCGTTGTTTTGAAGCCTTAACTTTGGCACTTTAGTTGTTGCCATCCTGGTTTTTGAAGCCAGAGGTTACTGTACTTTGATGAGAAGGTGGAGCTGGAGAATTTATTTTATTGCTTCCAATGACTGTGTGATACCTAGTGGACAGTTGGAGGCTGCTGTCACTCAAAACAGCCACACCCTAAATTATGCATAACTTGATTTTATTTAAATTTAACTTTAATGTAATTTAAATTACAGAGTTTTATAAAAAATATTAAATCTGGTACAGTTGTCATAAATGGGGTCTTATCTATATGTGAAGCAAGTTTTTGTACCAGGCTGTAAAAATGTTTGTTTCTGCTCTGTAGTTGGCCATTTTGATATGGGGCTCTGTGGACGGTTGACTCACTCTCAGAGTCAGCCCCAAGTGGCCATGTGAGGAACTGCAGTTTTGGTGCTTGTGTGTTGGCTTCACTTTTCAGCAGTGGGGGTTGATGCTTGAATAAAAGGTGCATACTCTTATTGGTTTTTCATTCAAAAAAGAAAAAAAACTCAAAACTGTTTTAAACATGCATAAATCTATTTCAAATGTATTTGTAATATTTTTGCATGAGTTAAAAGAGTTCTGACATTTTGGGATTTAGTCTCATAAGTGTCTTGATGATAAGGTTTTCTGCAGTTTCAGATTAGAAATTGTATTACAGAGAATAAAATCTTGAATGTGGAACCCTAAATTTGTTTCCATAGTGTACTTAAAAAATTCTAGGAATTTACAGAATAGAAAAAACATTCAAGCTGTATACTATGCAAGGCATTGAATCAGATTCTGTTGTGACATCTTAGAAAAAAATTCAACATTTTCCCATTAGTGATTCCTTTTCAATGTTTGAATCTAGTCATCATCTGTTTGTTTAAGTCTCTGTGTGACCT
The DNA here is from genome assembly GCA_029783645.1 of Ctenochaetus hawaiiensis. Taxonomy (NCBI): domain Eukaryota; kingdom Metazoa; phylum Chordata; class Actinopteri; order Acanthuriformes; family Acanthuridae; genus Ctenochaetus; species Ctenochaetus hawaiiensis. The sequence goes on from JAPZDY010000011.1 coordinate 15,293,675, forward strand.
CATCAGTTTTTCCAGTAGCCTGCACTTTGACAGACCTTGCGTATCCCTACACTTTCAAGGCGAGACTCACGTACTTTCCCTCAGCCAATTAAAGATGGGATTATTAGGCCAGACTGAGTCAAGCAGATTTGAAAACAAGCCAAGACGCTGCAACTTGAGCTGTAGTGACACAACAACACAGAGGACTGAGGAGAGCTGTCCAACAAAACAAAACCAGACATACATTTGATAAAATACTTCCTTTGGTCAGACAGACTTTACAGACATGTACAGTTTCTGACAAAGAGTCTTTCATTTTCTGTCCTTTTAACTTCCATCAAATGTTTGTGTGGATCAGGATTTGTCACTGCAAATCTGAATACATTACTAGAAATCCATAAATATGGAGACTGTGGTCATTTCATGTCATCTTTTAAAAGGAATGAAGTCATTTCCCAAACACATGAGCAGAGAGGCTGGATTAATCTAGTTATGTAACACAGGCTGACTGGATCTGCTTGATGCTGCAAAATCTGCTCTGTATCACAAAAATCCACAATCCAGATTTACAAAATTTAAAAGAAAAAAATCATTTGACACACCTTTTTTAAAAATAGAGTTTATAATAAATTAACAACACTGTTGATTTGTGCACATTTAATCATTAAAATGAGAATTTATTCAAGACGAACCGGCAATAATGCACTAAAACACAAGAACGTGGTGGACTAAAACGAGCCACCTGCTACTCATATGACTATGAAGTGAAAATAAGTTCTGTAAATGGAAAATAGGAAGAAAATTAGAAGATTACAATAAAAATAAGAGCCACTGTGTCCATATCATACAACAAACTGTCCACTGATGTTGACTCTGTTACAAAAGCTCCCACCAATTAAAATATATAGGAATAAATAATTATCATTTTACAGGATTGTGATTGCATTTTTTTGTTACAACACCATATATCCTCCTTAAACATTTCCTTCTAAGTGTTTATGCCTAAATGTTCCAACATTTCCTGCACTACAGCTCATTTTTTCCAGCTGTGAATTCAATTGTCATTTTAAATCTTAACTCAGTTGTTGCCAGAACCAGAAAGTCCCTGAAAATGTTATTCATTATTGTTCTGGATGTAGGAACAGATGACAGATTATGGGAGATTATTGATCCAGGTCCTGCACGACCTTCAGCTTTACTATTGCTATTATGCTACACAATAACTGTGTCATTTTATAGAAAATTCAGTTTGAAAATAAATAAATAAATAAAAGATCCACTATGGTGAGACCTTTGCTGTGACCTTCAGCAACAGATGCATCTCTCACAAACATGGCTTGCTCATTGTTAAGTCGGAATACGCATGAATGTTTAGATCTCTTTATGTTGAAATTTAAAAATGTGGTAAAATGTTGCACAACAGAAGGGGGAAACGTAAACAGTGAAGGGTTGCACAAGAAAACATGTTTGTCAAGGTCATTTTCATGCAGAATACAGATAAATTCTGCAGCCATACTGTTTTTTTTTGTTGTTGTTGTTGGGCCTTTAGCATTGATTCAAAGTGGAGAACTCTCCATGTCAATACTCACTTCTCCTCCACCAACTGTTTTTGGTACTCCTCATACTCCTCTCGTGTCATCCCTGCTGCTTTGGCTGGATCTGAGGGGGTGGCCTCCTCTTCTTTGTCACCTCCACCACCAAGACCCATTCCTGACAAGGGGTTCCCAATCATGCTCTTGATCAAGAAAGCCATCTTGAGTTGTGTGACTGTTTAATCTGCGAGGATGAGAATATTTTTGGTGATGAAATGGATGCTGTTTCCCGGTGGTGCCCTCCGCTTCGCCTTCCTATAGCTGTCAAATCCAGTGGTAGCTCTCTAGCTAACCTGCTGCTTGACTAGGAAGCCAAGGACACACTGACAACAAGCAACAGACACATACACACACACTTACACACACACACACACACACACACACAACGTTTTGCCCCGGCCATAATCTGGATTTAATCCTCCCTGCTTCACTATGCTAAGAGGCAGATGGCCTGTTTTCTCTCTATTTTTAAATCATGCAGACCTTAGTTCATGTTTCTTTATTAATTTTGACACTTCCATGCATTCTTTGGAGGAACTGGGTGCGGCTCTTACAATAAAAGTAGTTTTGGAGTTGGGTGTCCTCGGTTTGGGACCACACATATGTTGCTTCCGCCCACTGGTTCTTAATCATATTAGTAAAGGACGAGCCAGCCCACGTGCAGCTTATACTGCTGGGACCAAGCGGAGTGGAGAGAGAGGAGCGGGATTAGAGTCTTGTTTATCCCCCAATAGAGCCGTCGTTCATGCCGTGCTATTGTTCAGCGGGAGGATGATTGACAGGAGGACGAGAGATGGGGAGGTCGCAGCTCTCATGTCAATCCCCTCCCTATCAATACATCATCATCTGCACGCTTGGTGAAGGACTTGTAGCAGACCTCAATTATTGTTGAACACTCAAAGGTTTTAGAAAGGTTCCTCTGCAGCCAAACATGTCGTTAGACGTCTCTAGTAACACTAACATGCTCTTTTCAAAAGCTTGAATGGGATTGATAGAGTTTACCGATAGAATATATGGAAAGCAAAGACATATGACTATTATTAGCAAACGGATAAAAGGGGATCAAAGTGGGAGAAGGGTGATATTTATCAAAATTAATTTAAACCTGGATGTTGTGGTTTCCTGTTATGCATCTTCTACCATAAGGCCCAAGAGGATACCGTCTCTTTGACAGTGATATTCATTGATTTAAAACCCACTCCATTTACTGTACCTGCCTGACAATAGGCTGCAGGATTGACAGAGAGGTTTAAAGTGGGGAAATGTAAGATAGTTTCCTTCTTCAATGTGTTTAATGAGCCTAAAATTCTAAGAACTTGTAACAGGCCACCTGACATAGAAAGTAATATCTATATAAGTCATGAATCTTTGTTATTTGCAGATGGAAAGATGTGCAGTAAACTGCCTCAGTGTCAGATAATCTCTGATGGGCTTCAGGGGTTTCTTTAGCTGGAATTTTAATCCAGTAATTTTAATATTTATGCAACTTAGCAGCACCATTTTGTAATGAATCACTTACAAATACATGATGTTGTAATCTGAGCACAATGTTTCTGAATGTTTAATGATAATTTTGGTCAGTCAGTTGTTTCATCACTTTAGTCAAAACTAAAATATCTAAGTGATTATCAAATGTAAACATTCATGGTTCCCAGATGATGAATCCTATTGACTTTTATGGCCCAACTTTTTACTCTAGCGCCACTACGAGGTTGCATTTTTGGTTGCAAATCTATATACTGTGGCTACTACTTTTAATAAACTGTATTTATAAAAAGACAAATTCAGTTTTAGAGTGTATCTCAGTAGAAAACATTAAAAAATCAGATAAAACAGGCGGACACAGGAGAGTAAATTGTGTTTTCTGTTTATGTAAATTGTTCAGGTTGAGGACTTGTCAGATTCTGACATGTTTGACTCAATCAAAACAGACAAACGTAGGCAATCATCTGCTTTGACTTTTAAAAACCAATAGTTCAGCATTATTGAGTACAAAATTGCACATTTCAAAACACAGGTTTTCTTTTTTTGTTGCTCTCATTAGTTCAGGTTCATGGAATGAAGCTGTGACAGATTTCATCTTTCGAAAACAAAATCAGAGGATCTGACCAACTGAAAAAATACTGTAAGGAACATTATACACCATGTTGAAAATCCACAAGAGTAAATCTCACACTCGCATTTACACACAATGATTTACTGATCAAATTAAAAATCTGCAGAGAATTAAAACAAACTTCTTTAACAAAACCAAAATTTTCAAATACAATAACTTACAATCTGAAAATAATCAAACTAAAAAAAAAAGATCAAAATTGACATTCCCTCATTTACACACTTTCACTTTTAGAAATTTACTCTATCAAAAAAACTTCTTTGCTGCTGCTTCTTGTTGACTCCTGTAGGAGAAAAGATGAACAGACACAAAGCATTAGAGAGTTTTTTAAATCCACAAGCCAACCTATGACCAAATTAAAATGATGATGTCTTACTTGTACATGATGTAGCAGAGGAACAGGACCGACTGGACGACGATGAAGATTATAAAATGAACGGTTGATAAGCACGAAGGCATGGTAGGCAACTCTGGACACTTCATCAACTTCTCGGCTGGATTCTGTGTGAAGAGAGTTTAATTAGCTGATTCCTGATCTGTTTTAAAAACTGAGATAACCTCTAACCTGATCCATACCTGAGCATTACGCTGGACCAGCTGCTCCACGTCCCTTTTGACCGTGTGCAGATGTTCCTTGATGTCGTTAAAGTGTTGAATTGTCTCATATGATCCCATACCGACCGCATTGCCCTGATGTTGAGCCGAGCCAATCTGTTTCAGAGACTCGTGGAAGGAGTTTCTGCAATGACGAAGAGAAGATATGTTGATCATATGTATCTGGTTTCTGTGAACTGGTTTCTGTCTCATTCTGTAACTCTGATGCTCTGATGACCACTTTTAAATTTTATTTTCCTCCGATACAATTCAGATACCCAAACTCTCTGTATCGACTGGTACCAGGTAGTATCCTATACCAGTATATTATATAAAAAACAAAACTAAACAAGAAATTATTATTATTATTTTTTAACAGCTGTGTTTGGATGTTGTGTTATGGTTTAACAAGTAGCTTACCCTCGATAGAAACTGGCTACTTACAAATATACAAGAGGTTGCTAGGGAGTAGATCGTCCTCTTATTAATATTTTACAATTACAAAACACCAGATTGGGGTATATACTCATTTACTCATTTATACTCAATCCTGGCAGTATTTAAAACAGATCCTGGCACTAGTGTTGGAAAAGTCCTAGTTTAGACGAACATGTTAAATCACTGGTTTAATCTTGCGTCATTCATCTGAGAAATATTTTTAAGGATTAAAACACTACTTCCTACCAAAATGGTCCCACTGTACTTGCACTGGCTACCTGTTGCTTTTAGAATTTTTGTTACAGCTTTTTTTGACTGGTCTGTATTGCCGTATGTCCTTGGGCTCCTCAATTGTATCATTTTTGGTTATTCGGAGGTCTAGATTTAATATAAAAAGCTGCTTTCAAGGCTTCTAGACTTAACAGCGACTTCCTGAGATCACAGCTTTTACATCTCTCTCAAAAAAACACTTTTTTAATTTGCACTTCAGTGATTTTATCTTTTTTTTTGTTTGTTTAGTTTGTTCAACTCTCCTTTTCACAGCTCTTGGTTCATTTTTTTGTGTTTTTAATGTGCTTTATTTGTATTGAAAAACACTTTGTGACTGTGTTTTCAAAGGTCTTATATAAATAAATTTCATTGTTTTTTCATTATTATGAGGAGAAGACAGAGAGTTACAGTTTACATACAAAAAATAAACATTATTACTGAAACCAGCTCCCAAAAGACAGAAATAAAAATAATCTTTAGTAAAACACCCTCTTAATACCAAAAAAATAAAGTCCAAACACTTACTTTTAGCTATTTGATACATGTGTTGGGTAAATTTGTGTTGGGAAACAAGATGTGCAGTAAATATGCTGTGTGGTATCATTTATTTACAGTGATACAAATTGTCCAAAATTAATCTCTTAATCCCTATTCGCTCGAGGCTACATATTCTCAAAGTTTGAAAAACAGGAAACTACCATCTGATAAAAGAGGTCATGATTGCTAAATTAATCCCTTATAAAAACATGTTCTTACAACAGATTACAAGTACAGGAGGTTAAGAAACAGACCACAGAGGAACGTTATGTGGAGAATGGAAGATATGATGCTTAAGACGAAGATAATAGAAACTACAGTATTCAAAAATACATATTAAAGTGGAAATTTGGTGATTTAAAATGTATTGTTACTGTGGGAATGTGAAGTGAAGAGGCTTTAATTTTAGACAGGAGAGAAATTGTTTTAAAATAACAACATGCTCAGGAGAAATTCACTCTCAATAGTTGGAATATTTTTCACCAACACTGGTTAGTTAGTTAGTTGGTTGGGAACTTATTTTTTTCACATTGAGAGAGACTGTCAGAGTTTTGTATTTTACTCAATTAAAGTGAGCATCTTTCTACTGTAATTTTAGCACAAATTTTCTTCACTACTAAATTGGAAAGAAGATCCTAAATAGACATTAACTTTAGAGGATACTTGTTTAGTCTGACCTATTTTACTATTAAAGTCTGATTCCTGAGGCCTCATATTTAGCTGAGATTTAGATATAATTTTTGATTTTGACAGCACATTTTGTCCCGTCTCTTACATTAATATCACATTTTTTTCAGCACAGACACGACAAACATTCACAGCAAATGAGAGTTATATATATGTACATGTGGACATGTGAAAATTGTTGTAAAAAAAAAAAGTGAACTCGTCCTTGAATGTGAATGGAAAGCAGAGCAATACAAGGTCAAGAACAATGTGATAGGTGGGACTGAATAGATGCATCTTGTTTTTCTGTTTATATTGTGATGATTCTAGACTGAGAAAAAGGTGTTTCTACACTGTGATGAGAGGCTGATGATGACGCTTTCACACTGTATTCGCTGCTGTTCAAACATGAGCACAAATCTGCAGCATCTACTCACAGTAGCACTGAAGCATAACCTGTAAAACCAGGCCTAAAATAAACAGACATAAGTCCTTTTGCTTACAGAGCTGTGATTGTTACAATATTGACACTGATGAGTGAACATACTGACAGACCTGACAGCGGATTTATTGTCACTTTCTACAAGTGTTAAGGAACTGTTTGACATTTGAGGGAAATGTTTTTCTATTGCACCTTCAAGTCTGTATGCTAAGAAAATGAAGCTAAACCAGCAGCAGCTTATTAGCTTAGTTTAGCATAAAGAGTGGAAACAGTGGCAATAATTAACCTGACTCTTAGGTATTAAAGTTTTGTTAACGTTATGTTTAGTCACTTTTATTAACTTCCTCCCTCCCTCTTT
>JAPZDY010000011.1:15303876-15314336 GCA_029783645.1 Ctenochaetus hawaiiensis
ACCCATCTGGCTGATGTTATGCTCACCTGTCCCGACTCGGCGTTCGTTCCTTTCTTGGCGACCTCGTCAGTGATGACGGAGACGTATCGGCGCTGCTCGTCCAGGATCATAGCGAGCTGTCGGTGCAGCTGTTTGATCTCCAGGTGGATCCGGTTCTGGCCTTCAAACACCTGACGGATCTCCCTGTCATTCACGCTTTCATACAAGTCCTCAACTAAGGATGGACATAAACACATCCAAGATTAAAATATAAAATTTACACATTTTCATGAGATGCTGCAAGTCCTCTTAAGTTTATTACAATTTATATTTTCTAAATTATTTATGTTGGTTTGTTTGGATAATATTTGAAGGATAATGAGGGCAAGAACAAAAACAACTTTACACTTTACTTTTCTTTTCCCCTCTTATATATTTTACACTTTATTTCAGAAACTAACTTGGTTCTCCTTGGACGTCTGGGTGCTCTTTCTGAAACTCCTCTTTCTTTTTGTCGAGCTCTTGCTGGAAGTTCTGAAATTCCTCCTGGTACTTGTCCTTCTCTTCTTTAGGAATCTCAGATTCAGGTGGGGGCTTCAATGAGAAAAAAAAAACCTCTCTGAGTTCAATAGAGGCTGTGCTTAAGGCTACGTTGTGCACATGCATGCATGCAGCACAGAGACACACACAGGATTGTGGGAAGTATTAGGAAAACTCTAGGAAAGTGAACTTACCGGTTGCTGGCCTGGTTCAGAGAGTCTGAATAACAAGAAGGACAAAACATCGTGGTCATCTGATGGAGGACAGAAAGTCTGGGTTAGAATATTACAGCAGATGAACGTATTTGAAATGATGAAAACACTTATCATTAACACAGAGTAATAACAGGGAGTAACTGATTTAGAAAAGAAAAAAAGGTCAGACTGGTTTGACACCATAGTAATTGCAGAGTGATAGATTGCTAATATTGTGTTATAAACATGGCGACGGTAAAGTTTATTTTCTATAATAGGAAACTGCAGGTCAAATACATTAGAATGGTATTAAATCTCACATATAAAGTTACTAAAACGGGGTAAAAACAAATGTGTTTAATGTTGTAATATTGATATTAAACCCCTTAATAGAGTGGTAATGTGCAGGTCTATGTTCATTTATATCAATGTTTTCATGCTCCTTTTAGGCAATGGGTTAGGGTGGGGAAAATTCTGATAAAAAGAACATAAAGATGGGTAACAAAAGAGAATAATTTTATATATGAGAAAATAGCAGTGTAATGTTTCAACAACACTGGAGGCCTCTTAACATGGAAGACAGAATATTACCTGCCAAACCACCAGTTGCAGCTGAAATGCCGAAGAAGCCTTCACTGGGAATGACCATGTTGTCCACCTTTGTGCAGAACTCGTAGTCCTCCTTGTCTGGAGTGAAACCATTGTTAATCATCACCTGAAGAGGAAGAGAGAGCAAAGATGGAGCTCAACAAAAAGACACTGACTGTGATGATCAGTGAACATTATGTGACATTAGTAAGATAGAGGCATTGACGGAAAAGTGCCAGCTGTTTATGATCCTTGTATGTGAGTGTTTAAGGTTTCTCCTACCGTCAGTGTCTTCTTGTAGTATATTATTTTGGCTCTGACAGGATATGGTTTGTTGCGGAAGTCCCGTAAACATGTGCCGAGGGCTTGTGTGGAGCCGTCACTGGTTAAAAACAGCCAAAAGACAACAGTTACATTCATCTAAATACAGCCCTGTGCTCATCGTTGACCATGAGCATGAAGAAATACGGTAAGATTAACATTCATTGTATATGTGTTTGTTTTTGTAAATAGTTTTCTAGTGGTACGGTAAACAGTGTGAATTCTCAGACAAACTGGGATGTCATTGACAAAGTGATTTAAAGCTTTCACTGGCCCAGGGGAGATTAGGAAAGACAGAGGATTATTTACTTTCCAAGTAAATATAATCATATTTCCTAATCTTCTTTAAGTTGTTAAAATTTCAGTTGGTGACGACGTCACAGCAAAGCAGAGGAAATGTTTACTTACTTTTGGTGGTCATAAACAAGGTTGCCATTGTTTCCCACAACAATTATGGCTGGATTATTTTTCTGGAATGAAGATGAAGAAAACACAAAAACAGCATTAACCTTTTTTTTAGCTGAAAATCAGAGTTTTGTTGTTGTGTAATCTTATTCAAAAATATCAATCCTATACCTGATCATAAATAAAAACAAGCTAATATGTGTGTATCACAAAAAACAGGGCCAAGGGTAATATTAATGAGGCTAATTATGCATGAAAACCTTTGTCTGTGACTGAACAGGTTGATAACCAAACAGAAGCTCTCTTTGTGTCAATGCAGGCTTTTCTCAGAGGCAGAAAGACAAGAACAATGATGTAACAAAGACTGAGTGTGTCTTCAGCAGCCAGGTCTCGACTTGGGCTACAAATGACTTTTATTTTAATGCTGAATAGCATGATAAAGATTCATTAAACAGCCTTTAAATCCTTAAAATGTCAAAAAAAAATGTGAAAAATGCTTAATACAAATTTCCAAAGTCAAAATTTTTTTGTTAAAATTCCCAAGTAAAACATTTTGTCCTTGTTTTACTTTTTCGAATCAAAAGTCCTAACCTCAGAGACTGTTCTTGTGCTATCATGAATGACTAAGATAATCAGCAAATCTCTATTTTTAAGAATATGGAGCTAGTACATGCTCAACAGTTTTGCTTGAAAATAAACTGTAATCATTCATAGATAATTAAAATAGTTTGAAACCATTTTTCTTTCTATCAGTAAATCAATTGATTTTTTTTAAACACTGCAGCTTTAGTCTCTACAAACAGCCTGTTTTGAAGACAGAAACTCTCCAAGAAACACCTTCAGGAGCACTCTTGGATAAAAACTATCATTAAAAGTTAGGCATAAACAATAATTGGAAATATGAAGTCAACACCAACCTTTCCATCGTTGTCAAAAGAGTCAAAAAAGACTCCAACTCCATTCCACTTGTCGGCTGCACCGTACACCGGACCGTCGAGGCCTTGGGCAGTCGTGTACCAAAAAGCCTGTTAGACAAATATTAGATATATTATTTGTCATAGAGCAGCTATGAACGGATCTGCAGTCATCACATCTAACAATGAAATCATCCAGAAGCAACAACAGAAAACAATACTGAAATAGCACAACATCTCTCTGAATCGGTATGTTTATATGTGCTCACACAGTTAAAACAAACAGTTATACAAAGGCATAGTTAAACATTATAATTTATATTATGTTTTTGTCAGCAATTCTTTTCTCTGGTGAGAAATCGTACCTCTCTTTTACCCCTGTGGGCACAACACACCTCCCAAAACAGGTTATGCACATCCTTGTCTTGAAATACATATTTGACATGCAAAATATAATTGGCAGCATTTACACCGAGTTAAAACATTTTAAGTTACACACTTTTGTGACAGAAAAAGGAAAGTTCCCACCTCTCAATGCATAATGAGCAATAGTCAATAAATAGTAAAACTTAGCTTATGGTATGGTTTATTTATCAATTGTGATTCTGGGTGTTAACGTCATAGATGAAGGGTCAACTAAAGATAAGTGCAGTTTAGAGCTGATTCATGTTTTTGCTACCAGACTACAGCCATATGTTAGCAGAATTTCCAGTACTTTCTCTGTTTTTCATATAAAATTGTGCCAATTTGCTCTGGATGCATAAAATACAACATCAGTCTAAAGTCAGAAAGGTTTTTTTAAATGAGACTATGAAATATCTGATCAAATCATCAGCATTAAACACCAACTACAAGACTCTCGATGCTACAGAGGTTTAAGTGTTGTAGATGCATTGAATAGTAAATGCAATAAGTGGTGTGATCAGTGCTGTGCATTAGTAAGTTGCATTGCAAAGTACATTTCCTGACTCTCTCAATGACCAGCACAGAAGTTTCAGTCCTCCTTACCAAACCGTCTGCTCCCATTCTGCCTCTTCCAGACACTCGAAAGGTCACCTCGGCCTCCCAGTGCTCAAAGCTGACTTTGTTTTTTGTCCACACGCTGCCCCTCTGACTCCTGAGGGATGGTGTGATGCGCACCTGGTCTGCACTGGGGATGGCATCTAGGACAAAGAGGAGAGATGTTTGTGAAAATATGGTGTTAATGACACGTCTTATTAGAAAACATGCACACAAAATTAGTCTATTGTCACAGGCTTTTTTATCGTCTGGCTCCTACTTCCACTTGACACCAGGTGAAAAAGCTCAGGCAAGCTAACTCATAGTCTTGCTGTTTATAGGTCAGCATAATCAGGGAGTGCCAACTGTCTAATCTCTTATTTGATTCAGTGCCTGACGCAGGGACTGCACACCACATTCCTCATATTTGTTTATGCAATCCAGATTCACACAGTTTAACAGAAATTGCAAACATTATTACTAGCTGCTTTTTGTAACTTTGATAACTTTTGGTTTTGGTGTCCGGAGATACAAAACAAGTAGTACAAGATATATTTTTTAAACTTTTCAAGGAGAACTCCCAAAGCATTATCTAGTTTCAATCTCCGAAATTTAAGTTTTTCTTGCTTCACATTGATTTATTTCATAATAAACTTTATATCGTTTGGTTTTAGACTGCTGTCAACACAGACAACTTATGCAGCCTGGCAGCTCAGAGGTTAAAGACCATGTAATCACAACTTTCCACGTCTGAGTCCAGCTGTAGACGTTTTAAGTCATGGCCCTGCTCTCTCGTATTTCTTGTCAGTAGTGAAGTTTCTTCCTGTCAAAGCAAAAAAAAGCACCTCTGACTCTGGAATTCCATAATTTGTCACAAAAATAATAAGTAATTACAGTCCTGGATCAGTTCTGATTTAGAGATAATGCATTGTAATCTCCTATTGCTTTTACTGAACGCTGAGCAACCAGACAAAACACTGTGATGCAAGAATCCAAAGGCCTTTTTTTTTGCAGGAGGAAAGTTCAACACTTCAGTTTCATGTGTCCGCACAGACTCACAAAGAACTCAAAGTGCCCTTTTTACATGATGCGTTTAAATTTTACTGTATTTCTTACAAGGAGCCAATGCTGCTAAAATTTGTGATTTTTCCAATGCGGTTTTGAATTAACAAAGAAAACCGCTGTCACTTAACATCCTGAGCGGAAACACCATCCGTTGCACACCGAAAAGGACACGAGCCACCTCAACTGTCCTCTCTGTCAGCTCGAGACACGAGTGTAAAGTTTAAAACCAGCAGTTGTCGAGCAGCTCTGTGATGTTGACAGCTGGATACAAACTTACTTCCACTGTGGATCCAAAACGGGATATTGCCGTCAGTTTGAGACAGGTGGGGTCCTTTGAAGCTGTATTTGTACTCAAACCGGCGGTGAGGCGGCTCCTCGGACGTCGAAGCACCCGCTGCAATATCGGCGACACTGCGGTGAAATATTAACGTTGTAAGAAAAGTTAATATCAACCCACGAGCGCTGGCAGCCGGGAGCTGTGCTATGGACACCGCCATGTTTCGGTATCACTGCTGACGTAGCGCTGAGAACACGCGCATGACGGGACGCCTGTAGGGCCAACAGGGCGTTTTCTCATTGGACGGTTTTTTTGGTCCCGTTTTCTCTCTGTCTCTCGTTTTTTTACACCCCCCTTTTTTTGGTCACAGCTGAGGTTGCCTTGTTGGTCTTATGTACATTTTCAAGAGGCCGAGAATAATAAAATAAAATAAAATAACTAATATTTAAGTTATAGCAGTCTTTTATATTATTATTTTTTTTATATCAAATGATGAAAGAAATACCTTTGCAGCTGTTAACAGCTGTTGATGAGCTAGTCATGCTACCAGTAATACTAATACTGATAGTAATGCTAACGGCATTAGTAGTTATATGCTAATGCCTAGAAATACACATTTTTTTTGCTTTGTACAAAAGCTTTAAATACAATCATCCAACAACTTACTATTTATCTATATGGGAGGGGGCTGGGGTACCTTTATGTTAAATACTACATTAAAGTAACATGGCCACTGTCAACCTTGGTTGCTGCATATGCAATGCACAAGCTTGTTTATGTTGTTTTGTGAAAGAAAACCTGACTGTTAAAATTCTTAGTTGATACAACCAGTATTACTGTCTGCATGCAGACATCAGCTCAAGTCAATTATAAATATATGCATTTTCCTCGAGAATGTATTGTTGATCTGGCTCTACTGTGATTGTTGCTGATGTTTAATTCAAAGGCCATTTACAATGTATTTTGTTGTTCTTTAATGCCTGTTTTTTGATTTTGTTATAGTGGGACATATTTTAAATCAGCTTCATGTGCAATATATGTTATTGTTTGAGCTGTTTAATTATTACAACACCTTGCACAGATTGCACCTTTTCTAGTTTCTAGGTTTCTAAGAAGCATTGTTGTCTAATCTACTGTACAAATAAGCTGAATTAGCAACCAAAGACCCACAATGTAACAAGCAAGCAGTAAACACATCAGGAATATCAAAATCCACTTCAAGGTTTCATTGCTCTGTTATCTGTGTTGTTTTGCACCGACTCAAGCCAAAAGGTCAGTGAATGTTAAGGTGACACGCCAGCTGCCGCAGCTCTCATTGCAGTGAAAGCCTAAGAGGGAGAAAGGAAATGACACAATCATATGCCACTTGCTTCCTCTTTGCTCTCACCAGCTTCCTCCTATGCTTGTGGAGTTGCAGAATCAATCACTGTGAGGGAACCCCAGAACAAAACAGGCTCTTCTGGTGACACTAATTAAAGTATTTTGCCTATTCTGGCAAATGATGAGTAAATGACGTGGACTGATCTGCATTAGTTTTATGTTGTGGTAATTTCACAAACAGGAAATACATGTTTTTATTCATGAACATAAATAGACTTTTACTTTTTGGGTACCTTTTGCTTTTCACTAGTTTACCATTTAATCATTTCTACAACTTTACAAAACTGTTCATATCACAAGCACAGAATCCATGTTGTTTTCAAACAGATTGCTGGTCAGGACTTTTTTTTTTTTTTTAAATACAAGACAAGAGTATCCATCACAATATAACTATTATTATATTATTTTTGTGTTACTTTTATCATATGATCACACTAAAAGCTCATTGCTAATAGAAGGCAAAGAGTGCATTTAGATGCATAAAATAAAAAAACACATGTCGTATGCTGCTGTAGTCAAACACTGAAGAAAACTCACAGGATGGAGAAGCAGAAGATAGTCAGAGTTTCCTCACATCTTTGAAATGTATTAGTTGTGTGACTTTACTAGTGCAGAAATCACATTTTGCATCATTTTTTGTCCTTTATGAATAAAACCTTATGATTACTTTTTATTGTACCAAGATAAAATGAAAATTTCTGCACCAATAAGTAATAAACAATAGAGAACAAATATGTGTCCCTCTCTGGGTTGAAAGGGTTTATGTCAAGCACATTAATTAAATCTATTCTATGAAAAGATGGGTAACCACTGCATCTTGCTGAACCGGTTGATGTCATGTTTAACATGATATTGTTATGCACATAGTGAGTCACAGACATATCTCTATCAGAGGAGCTTTAGAATAAGAAACGCTGTAAAGCCACAAAATAGGAAGAGGTAATTAATTTATCTTTATGAGAAAATTAAGATGGTGCTTTGGGGAGTAGATTACATGAAATTTTAAATCAGATTTTAACATTTTTAACATTAATGAAATCTAGCAGTGGATTTAGAGGGCAGAGAAAAATAGAGGCCTTGGCTCTTTTGTCTGAGGAAGTCCTCATTAGAGAGTTAAACCACGTTCTTTGTTAGGAAATGTAGGATTTAAATAACAATAGCAATGCTAATGGATCCATTTAGAGCTCGACAATGGGAACCTGTAGGATGTTAATGGGTCACTGAGACTGTGAATAGCCTATCACATGAGTCAGCACAAATATTTGGTCAGTGGATTATACAGTGCTTTAGCAAACAAATCTTGGTAGTGACAGCAAGTCGATCTGATTTTTGTAATGTACTGTGACAGACTACTGATTTTTCAACAATACTGTATATTAAAACTGCTTGGATATAATCAGCTGGGATATATTCAATCTATATTCACACTGAATGTAGTTTGATCTGCCTAATTCTTTAACTTCTTCTAAAGTTTTGACCAAAATAAAAACTCATATCTCAACATTTTTTACCTCACATCTTCTGAACTGATCGTTTTTTAGTGATCCTTAACTTGATCAGGTAAAACAAACAACTGTAGTGCTGGCAAAACAGATGTTTATGTTACTAATGTAACATTTAGGGGAAAGGGAGAGTGGCTTGTCACCTCCTGGTGTGACACCACGGCTTAGTTAAATGAAGCCTGTTGCTTCATAGTGTGTATTCATACCTGAAAAGCACAAAGCAGTCCATTAACACATGAGCAGAGTGTCTGCAGAGATGACAGCATGCTAAGGAAATGTCCTGTGGTGAAACCTGCTGAGCTCTAAAGTTTACCTACATGTTGCAAATCCCTAACTGGCCCTTGAGGACCAGGACAGGAACATTGTTTTTAGGTTTTAGATACTATTTTTATCTTCATTTGGCCTTCAGTATTTCTGAAAACTCACAGATGATGGAAGTGCATCCAAAAGGAGACACACAAGCCCCATTAATCATTTGATTCATGATAATTTCACACAATTACCTACAAATATTTAATGATTACTCCACATTAGAGCTGCACTGAGGGGCTTTGCTGTCGTATTATTTGTTGGCTCGATTCTGCACACATAGGCCACATACTCACCCTCAACAATGCAGAAGGACTGAACCTTTATTTCGGATTGCTTCAACACGGTCCAGTGTGGTCCAGGGAAGAGAGGGCACTTATTGTCCACTAAGGACTTTGCCACATTCATTTGAAGAGCAGCCCTCTCTCATTATTAACAGACACACTAAACGATGGGCCTCAAACAATGCAGAACAGATCCCTTTATGCGCACAAGTGCTCAACATTTCTGCAACCGCTGTGTGTGCCCTGCACCACTCCCTCTTCTTTTCAGATACCTGCACGTAAGTGAAAGATGTGGAGGATACAAAAGATATTCTCAACTTTCCTTTTCTCCCCATTCTGTGAAACAGGCCCATTTTAAAGCTTTTATTTGTGCAAAGCCTCTCATTAACTCCGCTCATGCTGCCTCCCTCGGCTTGCCATTGCTTAAGTACTGGGTGTTGTAAAAAAGCTACCAATTAGTCCCTCATCAGCTCCAATTAGAGGAGACAAAGCCTGAGTAAAGATAACTCAATGAGAGGGAGAGGTGGAAGGGTGAGGGCTGTCTCTGTGTGTGTGCATAAGTGTGTGTGTGCTTGTGTTTGTGTACATGTACGCAGCCGGTGCCGGCACAACATAGTTTGTAATAATTGAAGAACTTGTGGCCATTCAGTCTGACCCACTGCAGCACAGGTCCATTCACTCAGCGGGCTCCTCAGCGGACCCTTTTCTCAGAGCCAAGTGTTGTTGTGCTGGGAAGACAGGCCCCCCAGGAGTCCCAGAAAGAGAGCCATTCAATCCTCTCTACCTGCTTGCAGCATATAAAGCACTTAGGACCAGGCCGATCTCTCATTACTGTCTCCTTCACTCTCAATACTTCCTTAAACTTAGGCTCCGACAAGAGCAAGCCCTTTTAGAAGGGGGGAAATAGGGGATGTATGTTAAGGGGGTGCCTTTCGCCTCATTAGAATTGAATTTGCACTGTCTTGTAATTACGTCGGAGGGCAACAATGTATTTTTTTTCATCATAATCTTCACTGAATAAGGGTTTTTTGGGGCAGTTAATTTGCTGCCCACACTAATGCATTTATTAATGAATTGGGTAACACTAATTTTCTCTATGCTGCCTCTCTCTGTTTGTTTCCTCCATCGGTTGCCAACAGTTCTGGGCAGCCGCTACTAATAAAATTACCTCATTAAGGCCTTTATTGGTGCACAGTAACTCACTCATTCATTTGCTATTAAACATTTTCTCTGGATAGGGGGGGGTGAATGTGTGATGGTTCCCATTCAGTGTTGCATCTTTTTGTGGGTAGGTCTAAATAATGAGGGGGACAAGCGGGGAGATATAATTAGGAATAAGGGGCACTTCAGCAAATATTTGAAATCTTTTAAGGCTTGCCCTTGAATGATGGTGATTAATTACTTCCAGAAGGGATTTTGGAGAAATATATTGCCAAGTTTTGGAGGGTTTTTTTTTTTGTATTTCAGGGACAAAATGACCGAAGCTTGTTAAGGGAATGTGTACAGGACTTTTATTTTGGCCCCTCTTTAATCAAATGCAAATCATGATGTACTGTTCTCTGAAAAGGGGCTCATTGTGAAACAAATACACAACATGTAAACAATGATGTAGTGTTTAATGACAGTGGCATCTGAGGGAACATTTGGCTGAAGGCAACAAATCTGTTTTCATTTGTGTTGTTGATGAAATGATGATAATATTG
>JAPZDY010000011.1:15323497-15333558 GCA_029783645.1 Ctenochaetus hawaiiensis
TCCATGTAGTTTAACGTAATTCAGCACTATGTGTTGGTGTTTCAATTCGATTTTCAAATGTGCGGCCTTTCGCTTGCTTGATCTCTGTCCATGTGGCCCTCTGGAAAAAACTGTTGCCCACCTCTGCTCTAGAGCCACCACAATGCCCACATTTGTTTTTTATTTTTTAAGCGATCTGTCTGATCAACTAATACCTATTTAAGAAAGATCTTCATTCTTTCCCTGTGATGAATACTAATAACTTTTTATCAGACACTATCACCACGTCAAAGTTTTAATATTGATACTTGGTTTATGACCAAACACCTGCAAACTGACAACTTTCCCACCAGTCTCAGCTGTACTTTGTGTCTGGTGATTATACTAATCCCACTGGATGCAGGCCAGTTTCTTTATTCAGTCTGACATTGAAAGTTTTTCGTAAAGTAAAGGAAGTTTTTGCTGACAGTTTTTATTAGAAAACAAAATGCTACAATAAATCTTGAAAGGAGGTAAAAGTGTGCCTCCTCTGACACTGTTTGGTAAGTTTTAGCTTCATGCATTTTACCTGGAGGACCAGGGAGACCAGGAGGCCCTGGTAAAAATATGGGCGACGTCAGGATTTTATCGCTGGTCATCTGCTCAGGGACGTCAGCACTATTTGAAAGCATGGCCATCTTGAATTAGGAGGCAGAAAATAATGTCAGAATGCACGGGTCAATGAGAAGTCAACTACAAAATATTAAGTGATTGTTATATCAAACAAAGAACAGAGCCAAGAGGAATACATATTCTCTCATGGGATGAACGTCTTTTTCATTAGTTTGAAAAAGATGTCAAACATCCAAATGCATAACTGCATGATTTCTTCATTTAGTTGTCATTTGTAAAATGGTTTTACATGAAATGATTCATATAATTGCATAATGTCAAACTGGACAGAGAAGTGACACAATGAAGGGCCAACTTCATTTTTGTAAGTAAAATTGTAATAAAATGATTTAAACTGCTTATGATGAAAGCTGATCCTTCATCTGGGCCATGCTACAGGCTGTAACCCAGACAGATGGATGGCCAGGCAACCCCTCTGCATTATTCAGCAAGACCAGGAGAGCTCCTGCTCTGGATGCAAAGTGGCATCCTTGGGAAAATTTATCTTTGATCTCTGCACAACATCAAGTCGATCTGACAGTCCCAGAGGAAAACATGTCAAAGACCTTCCTGTGTTGCAAAGGCCTACAAATCAGAATTCATGCCCTAAGACATAGAAGCATATGTCCACACATACACACACATACACACACACGCACACACAGAGAACGAGGTCATGGTTCACCTGCTGATCGAGTGAGCATTATGCAAGACTGTAGCCTGTGACCTTGGGCACAGGTGTTGGAACCACAGTGCGACCCTAATACTCTAACCTTCCAATGATATGAATACATGAGAATATACCTCCTCATTTACTGCAGTAATATACTGTTAGAAGTTGTAAAGGTAATAGAATTTTCCTTAATATACAAACATTAAGAAAAAGAAGACATATTGGGGATAGTTACAGCAGCACTCACACAGCTGGAAGCAATACAGAATGTGTTAGAGAGAGGGCGTTGAGTGCCACTGTTGACAGACTTGTTCTCAGATAGCTCAAGACACCTGTGATTACACTGAGGAAAAATAAGCCCATTGTTGAGTTTCACACATATTATCCAACAATTCCTACTTACGGAGGAAATCTATGGCCGAAAGTAAAGGAAATTTTTGCAGACAGTTTTTATTAGGAAATAAAGTGCTACAATAAATCTCACGAGAGGGTAAAAGTGTGCCTCCTCTTGTTTCTGAAATTCTGTCAAGCGTGGACTCCTTGGAAATAAAGTAAAACCTTTGGGTGGTGAAGACGGAATAGAGCAGTTTTGCAGATATTCACATTGAACTCAATCAGGAAGGTGTGTTTATTGCACACTGTGGCCTTTATACAGTCAACCATAGAAGTTGTAGTTGAACAGAAAGAAATTCATGGTGAAGGATAATGATTTAAGAAAAAAAAATAGTCTAGTGTAAGAGGTAAATATTCTAGACTGAATTTTATACTTGTGAGATTGATGTGTTTTTTACCTTCTGCTTAAGCTGCAGGACAGACATCTTGATCTGGTGGAAATCGTCACATGTAGCTGAGCAAGTCCCAGCATTCATCACATTGTCAGAATTCTCAAAGAGATGCACTGCTGGGATAAAAACATTCTGTCACATAAGTTACCAGAAACTGTTTTCGTTCAGAAGAAGGACAATCAGAACATCACGTTGTTTAGTAATTATGTGGACAGAATCCCTATGATTTGGGCAAATGTGTCTAAAAATATTTTCTTAAAATTGTGTTGAAACAATCCTCCAACAAATTAACACTTTTATTACTATATCGATTGAGTACTAAACTATTCCTGTAATATCTTGATGCGCTTCATATTTTTCTATTAACTGTAATGGTCAATCATCTAGAGTCTATGGGCGGTAAAACTTAACTGTCTACAAGGGGGGTGAGTGACTTATACTGTTAACTAACTCTGTAACAGTCATTTATGAGACCTGGATGTTGTGGTTCACTTAAAATGCTTCACTTTGACACAGAGGAGGTCTGGTAAATGTGTCAGAGCCTTAAGACAGGCTAGTGCAGAACTACTCTAACTACTGGCCCTGCTAGATGGAAAACAATGCAATACAATACACATTTCTAGATTTGAACATCTTGACAAACTGATAGAAAAAATATGTTTTCAATCTCTAACCACTTTAAAAGAAATCACAATGACATCGTATATTTAAGCAATAAAGTTGCACAATCCTCTAAAGATCTCCTGGTTTTGTATCTGGCCTGCTGTAGAATGGGCCCTACTCCATGAATGCATACATTTTATGGATGAGTGCAAGTGTCTGGACACTTCTTTCCCTACTACGTTACTGAGCAGCGAGACATAAAGCAGGAGCATAACTATATGTACCATAATGTCTCACTCTACAGCTTTACCTGAAATGTTATACAATGTAGTAGGTAATGGAAGATAAACTCATGGGAGGAAGTAGCAAATCTGCAGCCCCTGACCGCTTCATTGGCAACTCATTCTGGGACAAATTTAAGACTTATCATCGCCTGAACCATTTGTGATGTTTTCCTCAAAATCATCCAGCAAATCATAAAAGACCAGGAGTCAGGGGGGCAGCGGTATGTTTGAGAGACTGAACTGTTCTGACATGCTCAAGGAGTTGGGATTTGTAATGATTACCAGCTGTCTATGTTTGCAGTACCCACATCTACTTTTCTCTTTCACTATTTCATACACACACACCAAATAACCATGTGTGGTCATTCCCACATTTCAGACAGAGGTGCAGTTGAACATAGAGAAAGTGTCTCAATAAAGATACTATTCTCACCTCTCTCGCCCTTAGTGCATGTTTTTCCATCTTCTTCCAGAAAATAGCCTTTCTCACACTCACACCTGTAGCTCCCCACGGAATTGATGCAGATCTGAGAGCATGCACTTATGTTTTTGTCTGCACACTCGTCAATGTCTTTATGTTACAGGGACAAGCAGAGACAGAGAACAGACAATTAAAGAAAGACATGTCAACTGAAATAACTTTGAAGCCTTTAACATTCACATATCCAATACCTATAAAATACAGAGGAGCTATTTCAATCAGAAAAAAGACCAGTAATGTGATATATATACACACGTAGATAGATTTGTATATTGGTATATATTTAATTAATTGAATTAACCTTTATACAGTGTGTGTATGATTATGATTATGATTCAAATAAAAAACATAACAAAGTTAAGAGAAGATTCCCACACACTCTCCTTTACTTGCAAAAAAATGTATTATAGGTGCAACATACCGGTCCTGTTGACCTTCATCTGGTAATGGTAAGATTTTAAAGCAAACCAAAAAATAAATAAATAAAAAAATTGAGCAGTCTACTATTACATTCTGCTGCAATTTATTCCACTGGAGTGTAACAAGAATTTTAAATTATTTTTGCAAAGCTCAGTGTTCACCAGACCAACCTATTATAGATTTGTGTTAAGATAAATGACTTCCTGTCATGCATAATTGCTTTGAGATAGACCATTTTTCTGTTTTGTAACTCTACAGAGGGGTGTGACGGACATAGTCTACAGACTAAAACTTAAAAAAATCTGAGAATATAAAGAATCTTCTCATTTAAAGAGGAACTGTGTTGTTGTACAAGGTCTCACCCAAACAGTAGGGCTTCTCTCGGTTTCTGTGGCGCTCACGGTCATAGCGGTAGCCAGGGTAACAGGTGCACACCACTCGACCAAAATGATCAGTGCACTGTTGCTCACAGGGGGCGCCAGCACACACATCATAGTCTACAGCAATAAATTATGCATTTCAGTTATATTTTTTTATTTAAAATTTCAGGCAACATGCCTGTCATGGTTTTTAAAACATTCAGTGAGGTTAAAACAAGAGAAAATAAAGTGAAATATATTTAGGGCCATAAGACCTTATGGGACACAATGGGAGAGGAATCCAAAATAATCTCTAATACACAAGAAAGTCTTCATAACAGTTTCCCTACCTTCAGGAATGCACTGGCCCAGTACAAACTTGAAGCCCTTGCAGCACTTCTTTCTGTAATATATCAAATGGACATGCATCCAAAATACTTTAACAATCACACAATAGGTCTCATAGTGCCATATAGTTTAGAATGCTTGACATAAAATGAGAATCTGCAGAATTTGTTGTGATCCAGTTATTCAGCCTGTTTTTCTTACAACTGTGCGTTAATGTGGAAAACATCATCATGAAGATTAATGTAACCAGATTTCAGTCTCTCTCACACACACACAAACACACAGCTGTTTGCAGTTCTCATTGCTGTGTCTGGCCTGCTGTTGGTGTTTGTTCATGTCTGAAAATACTCCTCTGAATTACAGTTTAAATCCCCCAGTGGGATGACTGTGCTGACTGTGTAATGTTTCTTGTTTCACCTTAAAAATCTGACAGTTGAGGTCCTCATTATTGACTGACACTGGACTTCACAATTCTCTGTTTCCTCTCTGCTTACTTGTTTGTGAAATAGAGATGAAACAGCTTGATGAGATAATATGAAGCCACAAATTCATAAGTTTTCCATCCTCAACATCTTTTCAGTTGCATCGTTTCTTTCCTCATCTGTGTTTTATTCATACCGTCTCCATGATAACATATTGCTGCAATATTTTTAATCTGCACAATTTACATCATCATGTGGTTAAATTCATCCCTCACTGGCACTCGGTTCTGAAGGAAAGTGTTACCAGGTGTGACTTCTAAACAGGAGGTGATAAAAAATCAAATTACATAATGAAGTCATGGTAGTGTGGTGCAGTCACGATCACTTTGATAGTGGTACTGAAGGTTTCTTTGTTGTGCTTTACAGCTTTAATTATTTGGGCATTATAAGGATAGTGGTATTCCTCTAAGCTAATTATTAATTATTTGATACAGTTAGAATTAAATTATAGATAGAAAAAAAGGCTAGGAGTCTACAGTCGTTGCTTGCAGGTCTTAAAGCCTAAATGCTAAGACCAGCATGCTAAAATGTTTACAATGACAATATTAACATGCTAATGTTTAGCAGGTGTAACATTCACCAACTTGGTTTAGTGAGTCAGCAATTTTATGCTTGCTATTAAGTTCTAATCACAGTATGAGGCTGATGTGAATGACTTAAGCTTTGCAGGTATTTTGTCATAACCAAAGTATCGGACAAATTAAAAAAAGACCAAATTATATAACTAGATAAGAAGTTGTGGGATCACCAAAGTAACTGATTCATCCCGAGGGGAACATAGTTGTTTTTTTAAACGTTTTAACAGTCAAGAAATTACACCCAAATCAACAAATATAAACCTCCTGATGGTGCTAGTGGAAAAGACTGAATAAGATCCCTCTGGGGGCCATCTTGAAACAGAATTTAATGGTGATCAATCTAATAGTTGCTAAGAGATTGCGGCCTTAACCAAACTGGTATACAGACGGACCAACACTGCCATCTCTAAAGCCCCACATACAGCTGTCTTTATTCCAGCTTTTGAACAAATCACCACAGGAGACTTGCCAGTGGTACATAAGGAAATCATTTGATGGAATGTTGTGGAAGAGTAAGAAAAATAGACTATGTTATCAGAACACAGTTAAACTGACAGATTTCAGATTGATTAAGGAGATCTCGCTCTTAAATGGCCCATTAGATAGGGACTTGGAACAGAATGAAGGTGTGTCAAATTGTAAAACATTTTAGACTCCTTGATTTCAGGCTTTCATCTTATTATAGTAAGATTTTACATTTGATATTTCTATTTTCGTTTATGAATCCAATGACCCAACTGCTAAGGTTCACGCTGTTTGTAATAACACCATCACAGAAATATAGTAATGGCAAAACAAAGTAAATCACCAACTTTGCACCACTGCAATCTAATGGGTCCACTGTCTACAACTGACTGCTTTTAAAGTAATTTTCATTAGTATACAGAGCAGCCAAGTACTTAATCATAACTGAATATATTACCTTTCTCAAGAGCAGCCATAATACCCCCTCCTCACTGCACTTGAGGCTCCCATTAGAAAAGATCAACCTGCAACAATCTCATTTCAAGTTTTAGGTGACACTTAGTGCTGTAGATCCTGCAGGTTTGGTTAACACAGAAAATGACATTGGACCACTTATGAGACCCTTCATGGGCTAAAGGCAGGCCAGGTGTAATGTTTGTGAAATTTTGTGTACGTATCTGAAAAAAACTGTGTTTAATTGTGTATTACATGAGTATGTATGCATGTACTTACTGTGGACTTGCAATGTGTGCAATTAAAAGTCATTCAACTACTGAATCTAAATTGATGCCCATTTTTGGTTTAAACAATATGTGATTCAGGCCTAGATTCATTCATATTACATGAAACCCAGGCTTGGATATCCAGCCCTAATGTCACAGTGCTGTGTTAGTGATAAAGAAAGTTCTGGCTTAATACATTATCTACCCCAATATTATCCTTCTGCTTTCAGCTATAGTGCATATGTATTTGCTTTTTTGGGTTAGTGAACATCAACTGCGCAAAGCATTGTGTGAAGGCTCTGTAGTTGAAACATGCTCATGAACTTTGAACGCCCTACTTTGTACTTAGTACTATGTAGCATGCCAATAAGCTAAAAAAAGTTGGTAACTATGGTACACTTTATACCTCTTAAACATCAACATGTAAGCATTGTCACTGAAAGCAAGTTGGCACGCACACTCAAACATTTATCTTTAAGATTCACTGTACGTCATTACAATGATTGTGAACTCATAGTCTTATTAATAAGCTGTTTAGTTTTTTATTTATGTTCCAACGTTAGTTTGCTAAAGCAAGTCGCAGTAAAATGCATTGCACTGTTTAATAAACAAAAGATATCTATTAAGCTTTAACTACAACATGATTTTATCTCTAGGCGGAAAGTTGTGCTGTAAAATCTACGAACAAAATGTCAAACTTTGGAAAGCTGTTTTCATGTCTGTCTCTCAGTTTGTTCAAGTTAATCACAATTTAGCATATATCCTGGTGTTTGTGGATGGGAGAGGCTATGACTTGGACACCCTGAGAGAGCTGATCTTAGGACTGTTTCCTGTGTGACCCAATATTTCATGTCACAATAACATCCCCCTGAGCACAGAAGGCACTTATAGCAAATAACCAGCTTAGCAAAATAACCATTGAAAGTTGGACAATCATGAGAAAACAAATATCTATGTCCGTCTCCAGAAGACCATGAAAGGGGTGACAACATCTCATGGAAACTGGACCAGTGTCTATGTTGTTAAAATAGTTTTCTATCAACTGCATCTTTATTAAATTATTCAGAGAAATACTTTTTAGTCATATAATATTGTACTTTCTCTCATTATATCATTTAATAAATATGCCTGAAATCTAAGTGATATTGGCTTATTTTGCAGATTAAGGCACTGTTAAAACATTATAACAGCATGATGTGCTATTTTTTCATTATAAAAACTGATTTAATTTAATGTTGTTCTCTTACGTTGTCTCTCTAATAACTGTTTATATTTTGGGACATTAAAAAATGCAGGAAAAGAAAGTAGACCTTCAGAATGAGGATGGAAATGACACGACCTGTCTACCAGTTAAAACAACATGCCTTGTGAGGACTCTGGGTGATGGATGCTAAGGTGAAGGTCAATACATTAAAGCAATAAAATAACCTCAGACAAACTACATGATTTAAAGTCTGGGGGTGGAAAATCTGTCAGGTCTTTGATTTACAGGGTCTCAACAGCTAAACGGCTGATAGAGAAAAAATGAATTCTCATCACACAAGATGAACAGTTCTGTTTAACTACGTGCTTTAGTTATCAGTATATCAAAATGTATATAACAAATTTGACATCTGTTTTTTACTGCCTGGTATAAAATTTTATTGCCCAGGTAGAGGAACATTCAAACTAATGCAAAGCAGTACTGTGTACTATATCCTGCTTTAAAGAGATTTTAGTCAAATAACATGTTGTGGCAATGTTTAAGACTGTAATTAGTGTTGCAGTCCAAACACACCTTTCCAGAATGCTAAGTGTTTTATGTCGCTTGGGGTAAAACTGTTATGTTTTCCTATGGTGAGGGCCAAGTTAACTCTATAAGCAGTCCCTCTTTGTATGTGCAGTGTATGAATAAAGTGAATAAAACTGCAACCTCTGCTAGATTGAACCAACACTTAAATCTGATTGGAAATAACTCTTTCCAAATAGCTTTGTCTATACTCTAACAACTGTCTGACTCTATATCTGGCATTGATTCTAAAAAAGCTATTAACAGTACACCTCGGGGCTGCTCATACTATTTGAGCAGCAGAAACAACTCAGATCATTTTCAATCAATCTCCACACTGACATACTAGGGGGACGGTTTAAGTGCATGATATTATTGTTTCTTGTGGTTAAAGCATTTAATAGAATAACCACTATCCAAAAAACTGAGCATGGGTAAATACAGCTAAAGCTCTACATAATACTCAATACACAAAACAAGACCATGTGGACGGATGACGCGCAGGGCCCTTAGCACCTTTTAATAACAGCTATGAATACAATCCCGTGCAAGCTTGTTAGTTGCTCATGTAGTTGGGTAAATTAGCAAACAAATTTAAAACATATGTGGATTTTATTCATATTTACAGGTGAAAGAGTTAAAGGAAAGATATCCCTGAAGTATTCAGTAGTCAAGACACTTTTATACTTGAATGTTACTTAGCAGACTTTGCAATCACATGCCCAGACAAACTAACAATACCAGCTTGAAGACTGACATTTACCCTGAGACTCACTATACTGCTATTCCTGCACTTGTTAAGAATGAGCTGGACATCACAGATTGTTTTGCCACCTGTGCCTTTTTCACCAAAAGGTTATTTCATTTTGCCAGTGGGTCCATATCATTTTACAGGGGCCCCCTGAAATCTAGACATAGATTAGTCTGACCTCAGTAACCCTGCGTGACCCATAAGCACTCTAATTACCTTATAGACAGCAGACCTCCCCCAATTAAAACATAGTGAACAAGCCTGAAACACTTTAAGTTCACACCAGCAAAGAAGTGAAAGTGGAAGCTACTTAAGTACGAGTCTGTAAAAGTAAAAAGTGCACAGGGATGAATAAGATATAAACAGTACAAGCACCATCACATGACAGGCCACATTTATCACATACAAGCATGTTTTTTCCTAACAGGGATAATAATTACCAAACAAAAGGGTATCTCACAAACATAGACAGCTGTGGGACAACACATGAGGTCAGCTACATGCAGGTTTATTTGTCTTGCATTGATGCCAGTGATAAACAATAACATATCTGCATTCCGCTCAAGAGACAATGTTTGTCAAAGTGAAGAAAAAACAACTTCCAAGCTCATAAAGTTCACATGCTCAGCCATGTGATCAAATGTGACATCTAAAGACACATTAGTCAGTTAATGATTAAATTATTCAGATAATTGATACAGATTCTCTATGG
>JAPZDY010000011.1:15347335-15369929 GCA_029783645.1 Ctenochaetus hawaiiensis
TTTTTTTTTTTTTTTTTTACAAATTAAAAGACAAGACTTGACAAGTATACTCATAAACTATACTAAATGGCTCTCTGTCACATATCCAGTAGCAAACATGAGGTGAATAATAATTTGGTTAGTATAGCAGTAGAAATCACATTTAAGAAGGTTGGAGACAGACAGGATTCCTTTTAAATTGCCAAAATTTTCCATCTCCCTCATGTGCTGACATCAGTTTCCAGAGAGTTTTTATTCTTTCATTTGATAAACACTATGCGTAGTGACTAATAATACTGTGACAGTGTATATGTAATTTTACCTACAACTTTAGTGTGAACAAGCATTTAAATTGTTCTGGATTCCAATTGATTAAATGACTTAAAAATAGTGGATGTGTGCCTGTGTGTGCGTACATGTGTGTATTGTTGTCACAATATGACTCAGGCTTTTTCCTGAGTAACACATTTTTCCAACAAGAAGCTTTCCTGAAAGACGCTTATAAAAAGTACATGAATCTACACTGGTTCTACTTTTCAGGGCAGTACATAAATGTCTTTCCAGGAGTAGCCCAAAAGGACAAAACAGAAAACTAAGTAACTTGGGCCTGTTCAACTTCTTTAGCTGTGCCACAATATGTCCTTTATGAAGCTACAATCACTAGAGGATGACAATATGGCAGCATAGAATCCCCAAATGTATTTGTTGTGTTGAAAGGTATCTGAATAGGGAGAGGGAACAGAAGTCCAACAGAGAGGATTATTCCAAGGTGCAGAATAGATTAAAACTTGATGTGAAAACCAGATACAAGAGAGACTTAAAGACTTGTAGAAAAATTGTATGATCAAACAGAAATGATCATCTTTCTGGAATTTTAAGTGTAACCCTGCCCTGTTTAAGTCTAGATCACAATACAAATCAATTACTAATTTTGCAATCAATAGAAAATATACTGTATCTAATACAGTATTTTGACAGATTTTAGGTCATTTGATTGATTAGTATACAAGGCGTAAAGGGACTGTAAAATGGACAGAAAAACTTTTTAATAAGTCTAATGCATGTAATTAAAAGGACATGAACAATGATGTTTGATCAACAAAGTGCATGAGAAGTATCAAGGCTATCATGAATCACAGGGGGGCTGACAAAATGTTATCCTGAGTTCCCCACTGCATAAACAGGGTTTCATCTGAATTCCAGAGAAGGGGAGGAGAGAACAGAGGAAAGTCTTGGAGAGATCACAACAAAATGCTTAGTACCACCAGAATTATTTGGAAAAATAACAAAGCAACAATTACACATGCCACACATCAATTATGTGTAACTGTTGCAGCTGTAAAGTGAAAGACCCACTCTGCCTGTGTTCTGCTTCTTATCCAGAAAAGCATTTCCTTTACAGAGTAAGTAAGGCCGACATTGTATAAACAATAAATCATAGCATTGTATTTGGTGATTAATGTACTGTTTTGTCACCTTTGAAAAAAACAACAACAACAACAACAACAACAACAAAAAAACAAAAGCAAAAAAAACAAAAAAACATATGATGGTTAATGTGTCTCCATCCTATGATGGTTAACAGATTTGATCTAGCTTTCATTATGGATTTTCACAAAAGATACTTAATCTCAGCAAGTAAAAACATCCAAGCAGTTTAAACATGAAAAAGGTAAACTTATAAATCAGAGCACAACAATTTTCTATGAATGTTTTTTTGCTCTGTAGTGCATAAAGATAAAGCAATTCAGTCTCAAGTATTTCATGAAAGCTCAAAGATTTGCTGTTTTCCCCAGGGGGTCTGTCTCACAAGCAGGATTACAAAGTTAGCCAAATACTTGCTGAGTTTAACCTGAAAGCCCTGCAAATCTGCAACATGGACTCAAAAAAAAATCTCTTCAAGGTTATGCTTAATACATTCGTCCAGCTAGTCAGTAATCGTGCTTTGTGACCAGTCATGGAGATAAAATTATTAGGATGAAGAAACTGATGGATTTATATTTTTTTCAGCAGCAACTTTGGTTTGGAAAAAATTATAATATAAGAATACAAAAGATGGTTGGCGTGACCAGCGAACCACAATGCCCAAAACCAATAATTAAAGGATAGCCATTAACAAAAACTACGGAGAAAACATGACAGATATAAGCCACACTAATGGCAATACTGATTACAAACCAATCATTGAGCCAAAAGCTCATATTTTATCAGCTTAATCAAACCCTCTTTTAGTTTTTTTAGTTAAGAATTTATGCTACAATCACAGGTATTCATAGTTAAGTGCAACCTCTGGAACAGAAACACTGGCCAATCTTTCACATTTTATTATGAACCAAGCATATTTAACCCCACAGGCTGTATAATAAAAATGTATGCATAAATTTTGAAGCCTGAAAATGCTGTGCCTTGAGACGCTGGTCCTTGAACACAATTGATACAACTCAAATATAACCATCTCCACATAAAACAACCCACAGAGACACAGAGAGAAGAATGTGCCTCCACTGACAGTGAGACAGATATGGTTGGAGTCAGCTGAGGCCCCGGTACGTCTCTTGAACTGTGACATATGCTCTCTGGGTCTTTGCCGTCTCCCCTGGTGCTATTTCACAATATGATAAATGCTACAAGGATGAGTGTAAAACTGTTCACGCAGTGGAATGCTATGGCTGCGGAAGGCCTGTTTCAAAACTTCTTTATGTTGTCCTCTATGATTTAACTACACTAGACACAGGACTTGAATTCCAATGTTTCCAAAATGTAAGGAGGAAACATTTTAAGAAACAAGCTTATTTGCTTCCTTTCCAAGAGTTAGATGAAATGGCCAATGCCACTCTCACATCTGTCTGTTGAATGTGACGCTAGACCCAACAGCATGAAGACTGGAAACAGCTAGCCTGGCTCTGTCCAAGTGTAACATATCCAGCAGCCAGCACCTCGAAAGCCAACTAATTTCTAGGGTGTTTTTCATTTGTTTAATAAGTACAAAAACCAAAGTGGAAATAAAATGTGGTGTTATTTGGGTGAATGTGCATGACTATTTCTTGGATAAGAACAGTGTCTAAGTTAGTTGCCTGGCAACTTCTTCTACAATACAGACTTAAGTGTGGAGTCAATCTTCTTATCCATCTCCTGGCAAGAGTGCAAATAAGCAATTTGGAGAAAAAAATCAACTTAATTCTAAAAGAAAAACAAAATAATTGTTATATCTTTACATTCATATCTGTTACTATCTATTTGGAACGTTTTAGTTTCTAAAAGCTGTCCTGTGAAATAAACCATATAACCAATAATTCAACAAATGTCATATAAGATATACTAATTGTTTTGTTTACAAGCAGTTTAAAAAAAAAGTTAATTGCCGTTACAGCAGGCAATTTTTTGTTTGGAACTAAAAACGCCTTGGCAACCAGCTCTGTTTTATCAGCCTCTCTCTCTCACTTGCAGCAACCCTTCAACATGTGCCATGGTTTGAAGCTGACGCTATAGATATGCCAGTCCCATCAACATCTGGCAGACAAGCACATGATTTCTATGTAGACTTTCAATTATCCATTCTTTAATAAATAAAAAACGAGATAGGAGCATTGGAATGTGACACTATCTATTGCTATAACAAGCTAGTCAAGTTGAAAAGTCCAGACATCCACTTGGTACATGGTGAAACATGTTGAATGCACAACAAACAATGGAAAGCTCTATTTAATGTTTTCTTGGAGTATTTCATAAGGCTAACAAAGCTAACAAGCATGTCCTGTGTCTTTCTATACTTGGGTTTTACTTTATGGAAACCACAAGGAGTTAAGGCATATCATATACATGAGGGGGTTACATGAATAATGCACAGCATTGCACAAACATTTAGGAGTTAAGAGCATGGTTGTCATCTGCTGTATATTGATGGATCACAGGACATCATTAAAAAAACATGTTGCAATTTGACAGCAACTACATTGTAACAGAATGCACTAAAACCAAGCAGGAAAATGCTTGGCAGTGTCCTCTGTGTATAACTTGGTCCAAATAGTAAACATGAGCAGTAGAGGTTGTTATTCCAGCATGAATGATGATTTGTCTCTTACATTGCTTTGAGCAGTAAAGCATGTGGGGGGATTATTACATCTCAACATAATAAAAAACAAATACAGATCTTGTTTGCCATGTACTCATCTTTTTGCCCTGATCCACATTCACTGGCTAAGATAACCACAAAGACATCCGACTCTGAGCCAGCTGTTGATCTATGAATGGAGACAGCTAATTAAGGATCAGCCAGGGACTGAGATGTGCAGCTTCATCATCTATCATGCAGGAAGCTGAAGGGAAGGACAGTAAGGGAGACACTGAGATGGACAACGAAAAGGATTGTGTTTATTGGGGCCAAGCTAAGGTTCCCACACGAGTACCTAATTAAAAAAAGTTATGCGCACCTCTGCCTACATTCACCCTATGAAGGAACTGTTTATGCGTGTTTAACCTCATCAAACATCTACATTTCAGCAGAATGTTGTGCAAAAATTAGACTGGTGTATACAAAAAGTTGAAGAAAATGTGGGTCCTTTGGCTTATAGGGGGCCAGTGTGTGAACAAGCAGCATGACATGCCTGTGCAAGCAACAGTTTTTCAGAAATAGTTTTTATAGCATTATTAAAAAATGTTAATTTCACAGCAACATAATGTTCCAAAATGTGCAGGGACACTGATACTCTGTAGAGTGCCTAATGAATGCCATAAGCCTACTTTTACTTTGGCAACTCAATCAATGGTTCCCTTTGAACTATTTCTCATTGATGCCAAGGCGCACTTGCACTGTTCTATGACTGCATTTTAAAAAACACATTTAGCTTATCAAATTCAGATCATTATTCTGAATATTTGGCGCTAAAGTGAAACTTCTCTAGTAACCATTACAGGGCTGATGGATAATCATCAGCTCACACCGTGCAGGTGAACTAAAAAGTGCACCCAGGATACATTATCTTGGCTCTTAGCTGAAGTAGTTTTTCTTCTTTAAATAAACATTGTGGGAATTGGCCGCAGCCAATAACCATAAACCAACATAATTATGTTAAGAATGTGTTTGAGATTTGAAGATCAAACAGGATGTCATTGTGTGCTTGAATCACTGCCAGCAGTTTGTCAAGTGATACAGAGATGAAACTTTTTAAAGCCTGCATTTGAAAGTCTTCTCAGGAAGAGTATTCAACAACAGGATATTCTGGAATTTCTTAAGTTCCCAATATGGCTTCCAAGAAAAGAGCATACAAAAATAGATTTGCTTTTAATCAAGATCAGCATCACATAAATGTTTGCAATTAGTTACCTAATTAAAAAAATACTTTCCTAGTGGAAAAATCTACCAGGGAAAGAGGTTTAAATTTAGTATTGAGTAAAAATCCTATAGCAACACCTTTGTATCATGCTTTTGTAAACAATTACAGTATTTTCTCATTTTCCCTGACGAATAAAGTAATACCACAAAAAAAATATAATTTTCACAATTTTGCTTCCAAAGCAACAGCACACCCACCTCATCAGCCTGAATAAGAATGTGTCCCAAAAGGGCATTAAATTTCTGTTAAGTGTTGTTTGAGCATTTATGAGCTGTCAATTATGTAATAAGTGTATCTTACAGAAACCACTAAAATGTTGTGGAGGTGTTGCCAAGCATGTCTTTAACTACTTTCCTTTAGTCTAACTTTGTTACTGTAAACTACGCCTATTGTGTTTGTCACACTGTCACATAGTATGATTATAAGAACTTTTGGCTTATCTGTCCCCAGAGATCCTTTTATTTTAAAACACTTGATAGTTGTTTTGGTTCATGTTTTGAAATATGTGAAGGTCACCTGAAGGCATTTATTTAGTAATGTATATAAGCTAGATTATTATTAAACCAATAGCATGGTAAAATGAACATGAACCTTTTGATGATCATTTTCATTTTTGATTTAAAGCTATTAGCAATCTAAGGCATTATTTTTTAAATTTCACTTACATTTATCTCTCTGTGCCTCATAAAGCAGTTTCTCCATTTAACTGACATTGCAGCCAAACACTATTTAAACGACATCACAGATCTAAGTGAATAACCAATTGTACACCGATATGTTTTGCAATCACTTTTATAAGCACCAAACAGACTAGACTTCAGCTTAATAATTGCACTACCTCCCATTCGGATAATAACAATTTAAGCAGCATCCATCCAAAGAAATAACTCACTCAACTTTACCTGTAACACGTCGTAACTTCTCCGGTCGACTTCACGCAGGGATACTTTGTTGTAGAAACGTTATTTTCAGAGCACTCTTCACTGTGAAAGAAAACGATTTGAAGCAAAGTTAGTTTTTTTTTTTTTTTTTTGTCTCAGTGAGTCTTTGTGCCACTTAACAAGTCCTATAATACCCGTCACTGGCATCCTCTTCTTGGTAGGACCAAAGCAAAGCTCCCGAGAAGTACATGCAGGTGACGGTGAGAAGAAGCGGGCTGCTGTTATGATTTAGTATCATCTCATCGGTCCAGTCACCTGGCTGCTGTCAGTAATCCACTCTTGTAATGATTACCTCCTCAATGCCACAACTTCAGGCTGGTGTAGCACAACGACAGACCCTCCCACTTACCCCGTGCATCAGAGAGGCTAACGTGAATGAACTGTTGTCATTACAAAAGCTAACGTTAGCTTAACAGTAACTTAACTTTCCTTCCTCTGTATGTTTGACAGGTCACGTCAAGAAACCGATTGAACCGAAATAATTTTAACCGTTTCATCTTCGAAATAACGGTAAAGAGGTCGCTGACACATACACTTTTCGTCTTTATCTCTTTTTGACGAAACTTCATTAAAAAAAGCACAGAGCATTAACGTTTATCCCATCATTTACCCACGAAAGCGCGAGCGCATGATCACGCACGCAAACACACATACGTTACACTAGAACGCGCTACGTGCGTCGTGACGTCCACTCCTTTGCTACCACCGCGCGGCTGTAACTGAAATAACAGCTACTCAATAATTAATTAATAAATTAAATTAAATAACCTACATAACATACATTAAAACCCACATAAGTCTATGCTAACCATCAATATGTTTAAACTTTTTTTTATCCCTGTGCTACAGTTCATCTGGTACCTGGATCGATGCTTCCCAACAAAATGTATTAGCAATATGAACAATGTAATTTTCAAGTAATTCGGTCGTTGTACCATATTTTAAGCCCTAAGACTACATATTCCATTATTCATTTAATCTGATTAACGAGTGTTTCTTAAATATTAAAGGGGCAGTATTTTCGTTTCAGGAGTACCACTCAGCCAATGAGATCCAATGTATTTGGGATTTTTATTCATGGCTTTGGAATTAAAGCCACAATACGTCTACTTCTGTTTCTTAATTGCTTTTTTTCTCACAAGTTTTGGGAAGAGTTTTCCCAAATCTCTGGAGTACTTTATTAAAAAATATCAATTAACTATTAACTATATCAAATAAGATGGAAAATGTAATATGCACAGGAGATATGTAGCCTAAACAAACAAACAAAATAATTTTAAATGCATCTCTTATCTCTTAGTGATGAAGTAAGAATGTGTAAGTTGCAGCTCAACTAAACAAATATTAAAATATTAACTAGTTTGCTTAATTTCAACAAGGAAAACTCATTAGGCAAATGAGAGAGTGTAGCATCTTCTTACATCCATTCAAATCAAACCACATCTTAAAATCCTCTAGAGGACAGCTTTTATTTAGTTTGTGCAGACACACGTCAGATTACTGTATTTACCAAGTCAAAAACACTGGGGATTCATGGTAAAAACTTTTAGCCCAGTCATCACAAAGCTGAGCAGCATGTTGAAAGAGAAAAGAAGAGTTTGTGTAAATAACTGAAGATTGCACAAACACGATATATTCATAGCCTGAGACCTAGTGGCACAATGTGCCTCATTTACAAGTTAAAACATTTGTAAATTTAACTTATGCATTAAACTCTCAAGATTATCTCTAAAGATTCTGTTTGTATATTTCTGGTTGACCATTGATACTATGTTCTCATTGCTCCATTGTATTGCATTGTAGTTCAAAAGCCTCATTAATTTCAACAAATAAAATTTCAATTTAATAAAATAATAAATAATACAATATAAAATAGCAATAGTAAAAAGAATCAAATATAACAGTGCTTACTGTGCAGTGAGAATGGAGAATGATGCATTGTGAGGTCTGCTTAAGATGGACCACGTGTTAACTGTGATATATGATGTCAAGTATTTTTAATTATAGCATCGTTACACATCATCTTCTGAATGCAAATTGTAGTCCAGTATCTAGCTACAATGGTTAGTTATAGGCAGTGTCCCCTCAAATCACCTCAGATTTACACTAAGGTTTAATAATCCACCACAGGACCTCAGCAAGCAGGAAAACATGAAGCGTGTCAACTGAGCTACAACTTCCATGCTCTGTTAACCTGAATTCACCTCACTGTCTTGCTCATTTCTTGAGTCAAGTGAGGGAGTTGATGAGAAACCCTGATATGCTGGTGACTTGCGTTCTGCTTGACCTTGTCTTCTGTTTGACCTCTACTAGCAGGCCTGATCTGAGCACAAACGCTGCCCACTGGCAACTGCAGCACCCAAGAGTTCTTCATTACAGGAGGTTGGATAGCAGAGCCACTAAGGAGCCTGTAAAGGATATTCCAGTGAAACAAGAGGACTGTGGTATCACTTACAGCCTCCATGGTAGCTTTTCAATCTGTGAGGTCAGTCAGGTATTAATTAACTTTATTCAGAAATAAAATAATAGTTATAATGTCTATTTAGGTGAAATGTAATAAACTGTGATATTTCCTATTGCTATCATGTATTTTTTTCATAGAAGACTGGGAACCATGCCTCTTACAGTGTCATTTAGCAGAAATAGACACCTTGAGCATGTTTCAAAGGGCCTGCTCAAGCATGACAGTTTCAGTTAAGTGAAAGCACTGTTTCACCAGTCTCCTCGCTTCATTACAGCAAAGGCTCTGTGGCTCGGCGACCGTCTGAAGGGTGCAGTTCAACTTCTGGCCACTTGATGGCCCTTTCAACCAAGAGATCCCACCCCTACCCCTCTTTCACCACTATCGTCATCATTCCCCACAAAATGGATGACAGCTTTTAGAAATACCAGGGTGCGTCACGACTCTGAGGTGCACATGCTGTGCCATTTATGTTCCACCTGTTTTGATGCATCAGCAGCCCGAGAGGCAGAGAAAGATCATGCCAGCAACAGCACAAGTAGCCAATTAATGTTGCAGGCTGCCACTGTATCAATACAGGGCTAATAAGCTCATAATGCCTGGCAACATTTTCTGCCTTAGAGATAGGAAATAATTATCCAGGACTCCTTTGCCATGTCATCAATTTCCAGAAAACAACACAGAACAACAAAGGAAGCATTTTTACTCTTGACTCTGCATTTTTTTGCCTCTTTCAAATAAATTACTGTTGTGTCTTGGTTCATGGGTATAGTGGTTAAAGCTTGTTTGCTGGGACTGTTGGCATCCTCATTTTACTCAGTTCTGTCTCTGTTTATATGTCTGTCCATCTGTTTGCCACATTTAAAACTTAAGAGCAGGTGGAGCAAAGACCATGATCTCATGTTTTTCCTGTTTTCTCTCTGTTTGCCAAATTGTTGTGGATCTGAGCAGAGTGTTTCCCACAGGTGGACCATTTTGTTTTCTACTTAACAGTGCCACATCAAGACAAACTCTTGGCCTATCTTTATGGCCTCCACAAAAATGAATCTGCACCGCCCAGAGATCAAATGGACCTGAAATTAAATCAGATGAAAGAAAAGTGATCCGAGGAAAAGGGACACAGGCAGAGAGGTTTGTACGGGAACAAACAAAAGCCAGTAAAGACTAAAGCTGTCTGTGATGAGACTTGGTTTTTCCTCTTGATTCAGAAATTGTCTTTGAGATCTCTGGAAGAGGCTGGGTCCATCAAAGTTGATGACAGGTGAAGCAGGACTACACTGTTAAACTAAGATGTGGTGGTTGTAGGGATCTTACTGTGACAAATAGGCTGTTTTGGCTGTTTGTTAAGGAAAAAATCTAAAAAAGAAACCTGTTTGAGTCCACTTATAAGCTGTCTGTTGAGAATATGTGCCATGAGAATCCATTCAGTGCCTGGTAGACTGCTGACATTGACGTTAACCTTTCCATGCTTAATGGATGCTTCACAATGCATGGCTGCAGCAGTAGACTTCACTGAAATATGGTGTTTTCTCCTCCAGATGCTCTGTCACAAATGGGATAGCATAACGAATATTGCAGGGAATGAGCACCCCTCTGTCAAAACTCCTCTCTCTCTGCCTTTCTCTCTTTTTACAGTGCAGCACTGCAGTGCCTCTCTGCACATGCCCAGACAGACTGGGAGAGAGCCACAGCAAGTTTGAGCTCACTAGAAATATTAACAGCCAGCATCACAGACACATCCAAGCACTCCTCTTGTGTTTGAGTTGGGAAGAAAAGTCTCCTTTAATACAACTGAAAATTAGTGAATCTATGACATTTTAAAAGGTGAAAATGTAAAAACAAGGACAGATTTGCTGTCAGAAGAGTTGAACCTGTGATGTTTTCTTTACAGGGCTTTCAGTGGTCTCAAGGTCACTCTGCTTCCTACCAAATATTCAGTGCAGAATGAACACAGTCAGTGCAACTTTAATACATGGCATCATACTACATCTCTTTAGTCAATAACCACATCATTACATAAATGAATCTTCCATACCATCATTAAAACAAGGCTTAAGTTTAATTCTGTGTTTAACTTTCTCCATTTAGTTCAATACTCACTATGTTTATTATCTTAATGACATTACAGATCTCATTATGCTTCCTTTTAATGTAAATTTTCTTAAACAACTAAGTCACCCATGTTACCATAGTGTCAAAACAGGCTACATTAAACCATTGCTATAGCAATCTGAGAGGAAATTTAGATTAGTTTTCTCATTTTCAAACAGTCTCACAGCTTGTTTTTTCAAAATTTGCTAAGGCAATAGAGTACTGTTTGTGGTTGCTCTTACAAAATGAAATTTATTGCACAAAGGGAGACAAAATGAATTAAAAAAATAGCGTGAAAATTTACATCAAATGTGACCAGATAGTAAAAATAAAGGAAGCACAAAGGTAAGTTACCAGGTCTGGAAAAATCAAGAGAAAAACAAGCCAGTAACACTCTTTTTGTACTATTTTATGATGCAGCATCAAAAAGAATAAAATAGAGGAGAAACAGTCCACAAATGGTCTTCAGGATAGGCTCAGATTTTTCCAACAATGTCTGAAAACAACAATCATATTGCCATTAAAGCATTAAAACTGATTGTAGAAAACAAAATCCACAGTCTTTGTATTGTTTAGTCAAAGCTAATATGTGTCTCAGTTAGACAAATCAAGTAGATACTGACCGGAGGAACAATCAATGCAACCTGAAAGTGTTTTATTGTACACATCGATGTGTGCATGTTGTATTTAAGACTGGAATAAAAATTAAACCTATTTATAAAATTTACGATAGGGTTTTCAGATAAATATCACAAGTAGATGATTTACAACAACTCGATAAGAAAGCAAATGGAGCATAGCGATCCTCACTGTGGCTCCATCGCCTTCACTGCTGTAGCAGGTTACAGTTTTCTTCCCGTCATTGCAGTAAGAATGATTTCTTCCACCACATGTCTGATCACCACATTGTCTGTTGATTTCTTTCACACAATCCCCCCCCCCTTTCTTTCCTCACTTGCACCAGCTGTGCAAAGGTTCACTGGTGAGTCACATAAGGTGCAAAGAGACTCGATGTGCGAGGAGGTCTTGCTGTGAACACGCCCAGTCCAAACAGAAATGATGCTGGAAAAGCAAAAGCTACAGGGACATAA
This sequence comes from Ctenochaetus hawaiiensis, assembly GCA_029783645.1. Lineage (NCBI taxonomy): Eukaryota > Metazoa > Chordata > Actinopteri > Acanthuriformes > Acanthuridae > Ctenochaetus > Ctenochaetus hawaiiensis. Next base: position 15,359,232 of record JAPZDY010000011.1, read on the forward strand.
GAAGGATGGTGGTTGTCCTTTATGGGTACAATAACATGTACACTTTTTTATTTTATTTTAATTGTTAAAATCCAACAAATTCAACCATAAAGATTCCCTGTGGAAACAATCAAAGCCAGGACTTTGTCGAGTCAAGTCAAAAGACTTCCCCTGTGTGATTACCGAAGTGGAAAAAACCATTAACAATTACTGTTACATTGTAATGTACTTCTGCTACATTACATGTCACTGTGTGTGTCTCCTCAACAGTGCTGCGATCAATAAATATAACCTCAGTGCAGTGTCCTTGGGACAGCCACAATTCACTGCCCTTCCTTGCTATTATGCCCCCCCTCCTCCCCTCAGGATCTCCTGGCTCTTTGTTACACACATGTACACATATATGGTGTGTGTGTGTGTGTGTGTGTGTGTGTTTGTATGGTCCCTCCTTGAAATCATCCTTCCTCTTCATCCCCCACTTTATCCTCCTATCAGATCCACATACAAACTGATAAAGGAACCCAATGTCCTCTGTGACAAAGTGAGTTAGGTAAGCTGGAGATACATGCAACATATAGAGCTCATAGTAAGAGAGAGATAAACAGTTAAGAATAAGTTTTGGTCGAAGTGGACATTGCTGATTTGTTAACCCTTTAGTAAAATTCCTGACAGAACAGTTGGAGGTGTTCATATCAGACGGATGGTTTGATTTCTTTAGACATGGAGAATGTGGTGCATACTTCTTGATCCGGATGCACTGCAGTGTACAGCCAGTGAGCAGATGGTCAGAACGTGGCAACCCATGCAGAAAAAATGGGAATAAGAAGGGATTCTTTCCCTCCACAGGCCATTTGCACTGGTTCAGTGTTATACAAAGCAAAAGTGATGCAATAGGATTTCACCAAAATACAAAGCTATCATGTAAAAGTGTTTCAAGGCAAAGTTTTCATTGAGGTATCTTCATATGGTGGTAAAAGACCTCCCCTCCACATCTCCTCCTCAAACATTTCCATGCTTATCTCTACTTTTTCCACTTTTCTTCTCTTTTCTCTACCCTTTGTGATCAGGACTAGCACAGGTCTGGCTCATCATCATTTAAATTAGTTCTGAGGCATTAGGCAGAATTGGCCCTGGGTATGAGTGAATTTATAGCTCCGGTGTGGCAACATGCACCACTACACCCAGCCATATTGTTTAGCTTGCAAGCTATTATCATGCCCATTCGTTTCCCTTCATTGTCATGGGACATTAGAATTTGCAGCGGTGACAGTCATCATTGATTTTCCACTCAAGCAGCCGTTACTTCAAGATTAAACCCACCTAGCTTTGTGTTAACTGAGCTAAAACATGGTGGATGGTTTCCATTTGTCCACTAGAGTGGGAGGTGGGTCTGAACTTGACCTGCATGCACAGTTCAGTGTAGACTCGGTGCAGAGAAGCACCTCTCACTGACACAGTGATCATTTCTGGCAAGCTGTAAACACAAAGGTGAGGATATCGCCTCTGGATGGGTTACCTCTCTGTCTGTCTTTATCTCTCTTGTACTGCTTTTACTGAACCAGACATCTATGCAGGAAAACACTGTAGCTCCCACCTTTAGTATACTGCCATAAAAGCTGTTTATATTTCTATATTTTTCTGTATGTGTGCATGTAATTATTCTTGGTGTTCACTATGTGTATGGTACCTCTAATGCATTAAAGTGTTAGTGTGAGTTGTTGTTTTATGTGTCACATTGTTATAGGCTCCTTGTTTGCGGTCCAACATATCATATTTCTGTATTCTGTAACTTTTTTTATAAAAAAGAAATGTACCACATTATCCGATAGTGACTTAACTTGGTTGGGTTTTGAAAAGTAAATAAATACATTTACTCAAGTACTGTACCTCAGTACAATTTCAATTTCTATTTTTATGCTAATTAATACTTTCACTCCACTACAGTTTGAAATAAACATTATACTTTTTGCTTCACTACATCTATTTGACAGCTTTAGTAACTAGTTACTTTTTGCAGATTCACATTGTTAAGAAAAAAAAAAATATCAGCGGATAAATTCTGATATATTGCCAAAGCTTAAGCTGCTCAGCTGCTTTTTTGCCTTAGTCAGTCTTTCCTCTCCCTGCTGTTGGTGTGACAGTCTGCTGACCCACTATACTTTATAACTCAAAACATGCAGGCTAATAGTTAAATGGATGCTAGCCAGCTCCTTTTTTGTGTTTTGCTACATCTAAAATTATACAGCACTATAAATATGTCTCCACTTTAGCTTTACTTTTAGGCTTATTGCTGACATTCTTGGCAAAATAACTCTTTGAGTTTTCCCTTACTTTCTCTCTATTTACTGAGTCAGGATTTTTCCCCCATCAGGCATTCATCTTCTCGTACAACCTTTTGTATAGGCTTCCTCAGTGGGCCAAATAAAACACTTTACAGTCCTGCAGATGATGCAGATTGCTGCATCACTGTTGAACTGACCTGTCTGAGAGATCGTCAGCTAATTTTACCAGCTAATTGTATTTCATTGTATTTCAGCTCACTGAGGTGTCAATCAAAAAACACAAGCAGCAGAGGCTCTGTAAGTTTTTTTCTTTTAATTGATTTACCTATCAAAAATGTCACTAATTGGTTAGTCATATATTCTAAATGTCTGTATGGATGTGCAGTTGGGTGAAAAGTAAACAGGAAGTCAAGCTAACCGCGTAGAAAGCAGCCGCAACTCAAAATGCTGTGAGTCTCACACTGTGGCTTTCTGTCCAGCTGTGTCACGATCACGGGGAACTCACAACCAGTACAATGCTACTTGGATTTAAGAAGTGAGCATCCTCAAGTTGAAAGTCTCCATCCTCCACCAAATATAACTGTAGTTGTTGCAACAGATAGTCCAGTTCAAAAGATGTGTTGAAGATTATCTACCTGCTCTGCCTATACTACTTCAGCACACACACACACACACACACACACACACACACACACATACGCATACAGACACACAAACACACACACACACCTCCCTGCGACTTGCTGATAAGGTTTCCCCATCAGCCAGCTGCTGCCACAGCACTCTCCCTCCTGTGAGACTCAAAGTTTCCATCCTTGAAGACACCTAAGCTGTAACTAAAGTCTGGCATCTACATGCAACCCTGATGCTCTGATATTTAAGTATCATTCACACTGATCTGACCTTGAAATATACCACAGGTTGCATGTATGCAGCTTTACAATCTCTGGGTCACAATAGATTTGAAATGAAATAAGGACAATGTCACATTTCTTCCACTCATTCTGATTTCTCTCATCAAAATCACTTTTTCTCCAATTTAGTTGTTTAATCATTAAATATTTAAAGTTCAACATGACATGTTAATTCTGTGGTTTCACATAAAAATAGTCTTGATTTAGTCCATTTTAAAATTTTCTGGTATCTAATTATTCAGAGCTTTGGTCCCTCATCGCTGGTTGAATCAGTCTGAGTGTTTTTCTTTTATTTAAAAGGATTGCTTGAGTCCCAAATATGTGACCTTGTTCAGTAATTTACAACAAAAAACAAAGATCGGTGAAAAGAAACCTTACAAGAAACAGCCATGCTAGCAGCTCTGTGAGGCTTACTGGTTCTTACAGGAACAGCAGGGCTTTGAGCTCAACACAAATCGATAACTACAGCTGTGGCTGATGGGATTATCATTCATTTTAGCACGCCATCATTTGGGAACAATGAATGTATTTGCTGAAAACAACAACAACAAAAAAAACCCCCCTAAAACCAAAAAATAAAAACACAGACACATTATTTTGGGGAGCAGTGTTTCTGTATGTCTTTTGTGTTTCTCGTCCTGTAATAATCTTGCCACCCCTCAGTCTGAATGATCATGTGACCTACTGCCTGAGTGCTGACCCCCCACAACAGGTCACAGTGTGATTAAAGTAAGCGTCTTCATAAACTTTGACTTGTAGGGGAAACTTCATGTGCATGGAAGCATAAGCTCATAAAGAGAAAAACTACATTACGAAACATGTATGGAAGTAAACACACAAGGTCCAACACACACAGTTTGTCTCGTAGACTTATTTTAAATGAGCTCAATTAAAGTAGAGGGGCACACCTCTGGGCAAATTATAGGCTGTTGCAACAACTGAAGCACAATAATTAAAAGCAGTCTTATTAGACTTGGAGCAAAGACAGCTGGATTGGAAGTGACCTGGATCCATGTTTAGTGTTAAACCCCTGTGGACTGCGTCACTAGACAAACATTGCCAACTCATGCGCTGCTTACACTTCAACTGTTGACGTGGAAATGCTTGGATTGTACTGTGCAACCCACAAAAGTAATCATTACCTAATCTAAAGTGATGCATTTTGCTCCTCCATTTTGCTTTTTTAAGTGATGCACATTAGCAACATTCTGAAACCATTTTCATACTTCACACACAGTTCTCCATGGATACTTTTGTTGTGCAGCACAGTCCAGTACATGCTGTTTCAGTAAGTGTTTGCACCCCTGGCATCCTGCCTCTTCACTGAATGAGCACCTTTAAAAAAGTACAAGTGTTAACTAGGCGGCGAATATGCCTTAAAATATATGCATTTACTGTATTCCACTGAGGCATAAAATATCAGACTCTTCTCATATTCTGTATATTGTTCAGAGCACTTGAAGCCCTTGAGCCTTTTCAATAATGCAACAAACAGTAACTTTCAGGTCAATGCAGGGAGGCGGTGGTATATACAGCATCAATATGGATAAGTTTCACACAGCCTCAACGCTGGATTCCTGGCCACTTCGTTCTCTCTTTCTCACCTTAGCAACACGGTTATCTCACTCTCTCTTTTTCTCTCTCCTCCATACACACACACAGAAACACACTCACACTACTGATAAGGCATGATTGCATAACACTGATGCTCACAGCTGCAGGTTTATCATTTATTAATGCTTCTTTCAGTGGCATAATTTGCCGTGCTCTCCGTAGAACAGCAACAATTCGGCTGATATGCTGAAAAATGTGAGCTGGATCCAGCTAAATTTTTGAAGTGGTTGTGTTTTATGTCCTTCACTGCACATCAGACGGGTCATTTTACACCACAGTGGCTTCAGTTTGAAATGAAATAATCTTGTCAAACCATATAAGAGACTATTCATTTTTCAACACAGAAAAACATAGCAAAAAGGCAACTAGAGAACATAATGTATGCGAGTATTATGAAACTTGTTGTAAATTAATCATCCGCAACGTGCTGTCTATGGACGCAAGCAGACATGAACCTGGACTAAAGGCCCTTTGCATTCCCCAACAAACAACCAACATCACCATTTAGACACACAGCGTCTGTCCCGAGCTGATTATCAGACACTGTCGGTCAACTGGAGGGCTGTTAACTTTGGTAATATATGTATTGGTTAAAGTACCTGCACATCCTGCATCCTGCTGATTTGATTACTAAGAAGCCAGACTCAAGGACAGATGACGGTGGTGACAAACTTGAAATTCAGAACATGATAGAAAGAGGCAGACAGGACAAAGAGAGGAAGGGGACGCACTCCATGAGACGACAGGACGAGTGAGACATTTGTTCCTCTCAGTCCTCCACAGTGTTTGCTCAAACACTTCTAAACATATGATAAATAGGCCAAACACAAAATTTGATGGTATGGCCAATAAAACAGCAGAGAGGTGTTTTTATGTTCTTATCCTCCTCTGATGCATTTTGGTGCAACATTCTGCAATAAACTGCAAGTGTACGACATGATTTTGAATGAGGCAAGTGTAGAACGTTGCAGTAAATCAACTGTTATGGGATGAAAGCATAAATTAATTTCACCAAGTAAGCAAAAAGACCCCCAACTCTTCTCATCCATTCATCAAAATTCAATTTGGCATCATAAGTTGACTTATGGCACAGACAGACTGAGGGCACATGCTCCCCTCATAGTGCTGCTGATGATGGATGTATGAACTGGTGAGGTTCATGGTCAAGAGCGTTAAATTATAAAGGAGATAAATCCTGAGCATGTAGAAACAGTTCTCTATTATAATTTATTGTAAAAGGGATGATAAAATGTAAAAAAAAAAAAAAAAAAAAAATCAATACATAAAAATTCACTCAGAGATTTGACTTTGATTTAAAAGAGGATACAAATTTGTGTAAATGAAACACTGTTAACCCTGAAGGTTCAAGGCAAGACTTTAATCAGAACAAACAAGACCTGACTTGTGTTCTCTTCAATTTACAATATGTAACATTTCTATATTAAAATGTCTAAAAAAGGTATATGTCTTTTTATAAACTTTGTTGAGCTGTCTGCTTACTTTATCTCAGCTGTTCGAAACTCAAAGGAATCTGTAATTTTACTCAATGATGAGTTGTATTTTATCCCTTGTCTCTGATTTTTGGGATGACACTAATCAGAAGGTAATGAAAGAGGTCAGCAAATGTGATTAAACATAATGTAAACAAAATTTTACTTTATATTTGAACATGTCTGGCCGAGTCAGTCAAACAGATTTTCATCAGAAATATCGGCTTCTTCAAAATGAAATAAACAAATCCCATAATTCATAGCGTCATCAAATCATGTCTTTTGTTTCTGATGTTTTAAAAGGAATTAAAAATTGTGTTTAAAAGAAACTTCAAAGTCTATTTACAATTCTTAATGCAAATGTTTATGTTAAAAAATGGGTGTCTTAAGCCTTTTGTGGCTCCTTTTGTGACAAATGCCTCAAGTGATGTCAGTCGAGGCAACCTGTGTCACTTTCTGTTTAGCCTGTCTCATACAATACCAATGTTTTAAATGTCTTATTGTGGTTTTGTTTTTATGCAATAGAGAGAATTTTTCTCTCACTGGACAAGAAAGAGTTGAACTGAACTGAAGTGAAAGTTTGAAAAAACAGGCACCACTCTCTCAGAATCAATAAAGAGAGGAAGAAAGTGATTGCCGGTGATTGAAGTGTTGTGGTTTGAAATGTGAAGTATCCAAAAAAAGGTCAGTCCTCGGCAAAATAACATCAGAGCAAAACCAGGCAGAACTTTATTTGAACCGCTGTGAAAATGTCAAACTAACTTGTGCAAAATGTTGCTTTTGGTGAAGCAAACTCTGATCTAGTTTGCAGAAAGATTGATAAAATAAATGACTAAGAATTTGCTGTATGTCTGCTTGAAATTTAGAATCTGGCATCCATGCATGACTTGTCTAATAATAATCATTGATTTTTCCCTCTGAGGTCTTTGTGTTCGGGTCATCTGAGGTTTGGCCAGTAGTGTGTGTCAAGCAACGAAGCAGTTTCCCTCCCGTCGATAAACCTCTGGGATGCAACGACTGAGTCAAAAGCAAACAGTGATCCAGAAATAGCTTTTCTACAATGTCAAGGTGACAAAGAGAAACTTTCCAGAGCAACATCTGAACAAAGAATGTATGCATACCTACAATACACAAAATACAAGCTCACAATGAGGGAAAAAGGGCGACAAAAATGGCTCACCTGGCCTCTTTGTTATGTAAATTGATCTTGAATCAATATGACAAATGTACTGTAAAGGGGAAAAAATACAATGCTTTTTGAGCTCCAGCAGCATTCACCCTAAACCGATGGTCTTATCACCGCTCCCAGCCACGAGCAAAGACCTGATTAATGGCAGCCACGTGTCAGCTACGTAAATCATTAGGGCACGCTTGGTCGCAAATGAATGATCACACAGAACACAGAACAGAAAGGCTGCGGATTTCTTCTGAATCTAAAAGAGTTTTGAGGCACCATTTCAGATGATTAATCTCCCTTAAAATGCTCATTTATAGCGAAGAAGATAGTCAGTGGATTGACTGGATTATGCATCAATTTAACTCTGACTAAAATCTCAAAAATGTGTGTATTCAGCACAAGAGTTGTGCTTAACCAAGCACTTTACAGCAAAATTACAAGTCTAGACACACTTGTGTCTCAGTAATGCTGGACAATAGCTCTGAGATGCTTCAAGCTAAATGCTAATGTCAGCATGCTCATATGCTGATGTTATGGCCAGCATCATCTTTTGTGCTGCAGAGTCCCGGGGCAGCGAAGTGTTGGCAGCTGATGCTAATAGACTCAATCAGGAGAGCTCGTTCTGTCCTGGGAGGGAAACTGATGTCTATAAGCTGATGCACCTATGAGTTTAAAATTGTGCAGCTTTGCCGATGGTGCTCGACTGACTGCATAACAGCCACATGGCCAGTCAGTGTGCCGTTTATTACCCCAGGCTGATTATCAGTGTCTGGTTGGTTACTTTTACATCACATCTGTACATGTCCATTCATTCTGTGATGTAATACTTCCTCCTGATGACACAGGAAACCATTTGATTATCACAAAGCTCCTGTGAGAGCAGCGAGGGCAGGTCCTGCGACATGAGGGGGGATGTCAGGTCACGCAGATGGTTGTTTTTTTTCTTTTTTGAGGTATTAATGTTTTGACACGTGTATGTTTAACCCTTAACAGGCTTTTCTCTCTCTCCCAAGGCTTCAATCTTACATAACGTAGTACTCATGATTTCACAAAAATGTATTGATATGTTGGGCACCATGATTTACTTTATCTTCTTTTGGATTATCTTTTTTTTTTAATTTACTTGGCTAAACAAACAGTCTGAAATCTCATGAGTAGATAGAATGCTGTTGCATTTTCATGTACGACTAAAAAACTTAAAAAAAATCTTATTCACATTGTCTCTTTGTTGAATTGTTTTTCATGTAACTGTTTATATTTAGTGAAAAACAGAGAAAAAAATAAATGCATCTGAGATAATTTTACAATTAAATTGAGCTTAAAAAAAGATTTAGAAAAATTTTGGTTGTCCTTAAAGGAACAGTTCAACACGAAATCAGAAATACATGTTTTTTATTTTTAGTGTTACTTATCTAGCCCAATGGTTTGGCTTTGAATCATAGAGTTTTTGAGATATGGACTGTAAAAATGCCTGCTTTTCCTTAATGCCTATTAATGGAATCTGCCAAACAACCACCTTAAGGCACAAAAGGAAGGATGCTAGCTTACCTAGCACTATTGAACCAGCCAATGTTACACTTCAGCTATAAATGATTTCAACCCACTCTGTCTCAAGCATGGATGGATGCAGGCTTCCTTCAGGTACCATCTTTTTTCTTAATATATTTAAGAGAAGATAGACACATCTATGGTCATTTTAAAAAAAACTTACAACAAAACAATCCAAATTAAATAATAGCACTACAGGTAGAAGGATCAATTCGTATGTTTAATTTTAGGATGAGCTGTCCCTATAAGAGTAGGTCAGTGTATTTTATAAATAATCTGAGGAATTCAGGCACAAATCTGAGCTTTAACAACATTTGTCAGTATCTAGGGCTTGCATGTTAAAGAGGCCTCAAATGTCTACTCTTTTAAGACAACAGTGGCATGCATGTTGAAAAAAAAGGAAGAAAAAGGAAGAATTTACTAAGTCTCTATTGGTCCAACCTTAATGCCAGATTATATCAGGATTGCACAAGACATCTGTCATGCAAGGAGCTGAGTAAACTGCACAATATGACTTGTGAATGTCACAGATGTCAAAATGAATCTGTTGACCTAAGAAGTGAAGGGAAAGCTTAAGACAGACATCAAACAGAACTGGCATTTTATGTACATAGGAACTTAGAGAAAGAGAGTAGGTAGATTATTACAGAAAACATTAACTATACTTAGGTATTTGCACTTGAAATTACAAGACAATTTAGGATTTTAGAGCTATGTTGACTGTAAAACTGCACCTCAAGAATATTGAGATTTAAAAGGAATCTACAGAATGAAACAGCCCACGGTTTCTCCCATGTATGACATTAAACTCTGCAGACCATGTATCAAGGACACAGTTCATGTGCAATTCAGGTAGCACAACCAACCCCAGTGCATGCACTTACTTCTCCTCGGCAGCAGTGCTGCTCAGCCTGGAGTCCCGCTAACAAAGAAAGGAGAAATTTTGAATGCAATAAATCACAGGATAATACTGCATTACCATGCAAATTTCATTTATAGTATCCTGCTTATAAGCACGTTTTGATTATGCGCGTTTACATGCACTTTGGTATCCTGTTTTTGAGACTTACCCTGTTTTTAATCATATTCAGGAATATGGTGTTTACAATGGGAATGAAAACCTGTTTAATTTATGTTGGTTCATTCAAATTGAGGATTTTTACAGTATCCAGGTTTATGATTGTCTGCCTGCTGTTGTGACTTTGCCAACAAATAATATTCACAAACCAAGATACATCGTTCACATGCATGTAAACACACTCACTGTTCTGTCACTTCTGCTCATAGATCCATATATATTGAGCCTTAGAAGGTTCATTTTCTTAAGATGACAGTTAACTTGGTAGTTAAGGTTATATTGAAATAGTCTAGGTGGTAGTTTTTTGTATTTTTCATGACATAAGTAGTTGTAGTTATTGCAACAGACTAGCAGAGGACCAGGCAGCAGTAGCAGCACTGTGGTAAAATTACATCAGATCCCTTTTATATTTTTTGGGGGAAAAAAATAAAATAAAAGCTCATGTCATCCGACAGACGGTTCGGGATTCCACAGCTTAGACAGACTGCAGAGGTCATTCACTTCTTAATCCATTCAATTACAAATATGCTTTGAAATTACAGATATATTTTGTATATTTGGACAAAATGTTCTGTGCTGGTCAGTATAAGTTCCATACACTGTAGTTTTCCTATGG
>JAPZDY010000011.1:15378420-15404507 GCA_029783645.1 Ctenochaetus hawaiiensis
TTCAAATCCATTATTTCTCAGGAGATCAGACCTCGCCTCAGTGTGAATACATATGTGGCTGTCAGTCATCCATGAAAAGCTTTACACACACACACACACACACACACACACACACACACTTGTGTACCCTGAGCTGCACCATACTGTCCTTGGTATAATTTAACTCTCAGATTGATGCCTTCAGTGCTGCAGGTTAAATAAAACGCTTTGATATGCAATCCTAAATAATTGAATCCATAGGATGACATCATTCTAAAGGACAGGTATTATTTGGCTGTAGGTCACAAGTCATTTAAACGGTCAGACCAAGGTTAAGGCTCATGTTCTTCCACTGTAATGCTGAGACTACAACATCACAGAACTGCTACACATATAAAATGATATGCATGGAACTTAAACTGTACTTGTCCAAATAAATTAAAAACAGTCCTTTTAGACAGAAAGTATTAGTACGATTTAAATTTAAATTTAGATGCTAACCAAAGAACAAAAACACATTTCTGGATACAGTAAAAACATGTGATGTCCCACTGAAGGCTCCTTTCTATGGTACTCAGCATGTTCTAGCTGAGGATATTAACATTGTCAACACATATGACCCTTTCGCTTCCCCTCATATACATTTGCCAACCTTGAGTGGCTGCTGGATCAGTGGGGGTCAAGCCTAAGCCTGTAACCTTATTTTAGTCTTTAGTATTTCAAAGGAGATAACTCCCCACTAATCCTGACCCTGTGGACCTGTAAGAGCTGGCAAAGCCTTACTGGGCATATGAAAGGGAGTGACAGATGAGGAATGCTGGGATTTTTTTGTTTTAACGACATTGACAGGTGCAGTCTGGGATTTAGACCCACTAATATATCGTATCCCAGTTCCCTGAAAGGAACCTGAACAGGCTGTGAACTGACTCATGTTAATCTGATGGTGCAATAAAAAACAACAGGTAGCACTGGAATTTAATTCTTTTCAGGTAAAAGAAGAAGTTCTGTTGAAATCAGAGTCACTACCTTTTTTTCTCTTACCTAAGAGAAATATTTAACATCAAACATCCTCTTACTGTACCATTACATATTAGAGTATTTATTTTAAACCTGTGCTTAAAACTAGGTTTTATTATGGGAAGCCAAGACACAGGAAGACCTGACAAAGTCCTGATATTATTGATAATTACTTTGACAACTGTCTCCTTATTCGAGATAATAACCAGCAACTGGATACATTCAGAGCAACTGGCGCCTTTAAATCCCCCAACACCTTATTTCAGATAAGAGGTTTACTTAAAAATGCTACAAAGTGGCATAACAATGGTTAAACAAATCGAAAGTAGTTATATTTTTGTATATCCACACTGTTTGAAACACAGAAAAATGGACTTTGGCCCTCTTGCAGTCATCCATTCACAACTTTATCAGTTACTCTTTGTATATTGAGTTAATGTAATTCAGTTTCTTTAACTGTATGAATATTGATATTGTCGTAATATTAATAGCATTATTCTGACTGTAAAGGCTGCACTCTTTATGTGTAATGCTGTTTCTGAGATGACAGCAGAAGAACTTAGGTCATCATATCTAAAGTCACATTACACAAAAACATAAACACAAACACTTAAAAAATTAATTCCTTCTAAATATAGTTATTCATGTTTAATGGAGCATGAATGCCTGATGGAGAACATTGTGTCTCTGAGAGCAGAGCAAAAAAAAAAAAACGACTGAAGCATGCGTCACCTGGACATGAACTCCCAGAGCTGGAGATTTCAAAATGTAACCACAAACAACCTTTGCAATTTAAGCTCTGTTGAACTCTGATTTTAAATTGGGGGAAAAAGCAGACGACAAACTGGAATTGACTCAAGCCCCCCCAGTTTCACTCACTCAGACAACCCCCCAAAGATTAACTGTTATAGGTAACGAATGGATGAAAAACACAACCTTACACTGCGTAGACATATATCATGAAAAGTTGTTGAGGTTGTGTACAAATAAATACATTATGGTTATTGTGTTGTATAGTAGAGTTGCAAGTAAGCTGATTAATTTGAAGATTTGTTTCTATTGAATGTCAGAAAATAGACCAAAATGACAGACTGAAGTCACTTTTTGTGCAACCAGCAGCAGGAAACTAAAGATTTTCAGTGTACTAACATTTATGAAAAAGAAAATGATCAAATTGAGATGTCTGAAAACCTGAAACCAACAAATGAGTAAGCTTTTGTTAGCTATTAAAAGCAATACCTTAACCTGCACTGAGTAACTTGTCTCCCCTATAGGTACATATGGAGGAATCTGTCTTTTGCATATTAGAAATGATGAATAGGAAACCCTGGTGGCCACATGGATGGATTTTTTCACCTCATCTGTCACTGCTGACAGACACTCTTCCTGTGCGATCCTCCATCACCGCTTCATCTCCGAAATCATCCCTCCATTTTCTCCTTCGATCAAATTGTAAATGAGTAAAAGCCGGTTCATTCATGCAGAGCCGGTCTCAATCAAAACACACACTGTCTGACAATAGAACGACACGCACACACTCGTCTTTAGATGACAATATGTCGTTTATTTTCTATATTTTAAAGGTTTATTATTTACAAACAAAATAAACAAAAAAAAAAATCAAAAAGATTTTTTGACAAACACTGTTTGTCTGCATATTGTTGTAAGAAAGTTTACATTTATCTTTCTTTCATCGGCATCAAGTAACCAACTGATAGTTCTTTTTCGTCTTAGCCTTGGATTACAGAAATGAGCTGAACAATGACCATGTGAGTGGGCTTAGAGAGGGCCGAGCGGCTCGTCGCAGCTTCCGCCCCTCTCTCCACTGCGCACATCATCGGTAAACATATGAAACCTGCGGTCGTCAAAAAACCAAATGAACATCTGGTTCGTCTTCTCTGGGCATTATTCTCAGTTCCTTTTTGCATCTCCTTTTATTTTATTATCTCAAACCAACAAAAAAAACAACAAACAAACAAACAAAAAAAAAGAAATATACAAATATATGTGCTGGTTTGTTGAGAGTCTCTACACTGCTAATATGTAAGCTCATTAGATTGTGTTGTACATCACCATTAATGCCCATTCCGGTATGTTTGTTGTGATTGGTATAGTGAAAAAAGCACATAGTTGGGAAGCTCTCCCTCCAAAGGCAAGTATCAAAAACAGCACAAACTAACAGTGCTGCTATCCATCTTGACTGTGTACTAGTTCCTATACACTATGGCATATTCACGATTAAGCGCTCTTCGTTGTAAATAGAACATCTTCCCCCCCTCATTTAAAACCTCATACAGGATCAGGGCAGCACAAATTCTCGGGGATATTGCTCCCTTTTTCTAGCTCATTCAACATCTAACCTAGCTGAAAGAGTCTGTACCTTTTCTTATTAGTAAATCAGAAAGTGCAATTCAAAAACAAAGACAATGACTCTGAATGTTTTGCTTTGGCCAGTTTGCTTCCACACACCAGTATTCAACCCAAACATCAGTGGCTAGCTACAAAGAAAGGTAGAAAGGTGTCCCCCCGATTTTTTTTTGTTTTTTTTTTGTACAATGTCTCATCGAGCGTGATATTACTGCAAGTCTAAAGATTGCACTTTTTCTTTTTTCTTTTTTTTAAACTGTACACAACCTCATTTTAATATTCTCTATAGCTTGACTGACGATGTTAGAAACAAAAAAAAAAAATCCTGCCTCTAGTAGAAGTTCACATTTGTAAGTAAAGATACCAATTGGATAAACGGAGACATTTGGCCATCCTCGTCGTGTAACTCCCATCCTGTCTAAAAACACTGAGACATAGAACACATCGAGTATAGTAAGGATGAATGCTGCGCAACTGTGTGCAGAAGTGTCCCCCCCACCACCACCCACGCCCCCACCCCACCCGCGCACCCACCCACCCCCATACGCACCCAGCTCACACTCATAAATAACAAAGGATGGAACATGGCTATAGTTTAGGCACAAATACTTAAGAATGTCCATGTGAAAAAAGTCAATGCTTCTGTTCACACACAGATAACGTCTAGGCAGACAGACAATGAACAAAAACATAATCTAACATTTACATTTAACGTCAACATTTCTTTGAGATAGTATCTATTTTTTTTTCTTTTAAGTATTTGTGACAGTGCATGCTTCCATGACATTGGTGGGTTGACTGTATTGGTACACTATCGACACAATCTGTAGCGAAGACTTGTAATCTTTTTAAAAACGGCATCTCAAAAACGGGGCTTAGTCACTTTGAACTGATGACATATTCAGCTGCCATGAAAACTATGACTCTTAGTAGAAATTTTGCATCACAGACAGGAGAACATTTTGTCACATTTAACTCGAGGCCCTGTGCACACACACGTATCTGCTGTACATGCAGGAAAAAGGCCTTTGAGCATGATTAGTTAATTTCAGCTGTCAAATATTCTGATTATTGTAAGATTGAAATAGTTAAAACAGCTCTAATTCTTTTTCACAGAGTCACAATATTCTGGCTCTACCTTGCTTCCAGGTCAGTTTAGAGTACCTAAGCCCACATGATGGATTTACACGAGACAGAAACCTTAATGCAAACCAGCAGTTCTTTTTTCCAACTTGCAGCAGCATGAAAAGCATCTCTCAGTGATAATAACCCCCCTGCAAATAAATAAATACCTGACGCCTTTAACCTATAGCTTATGTGTTAAAAAATGTCGTGCCAGGCTCTTCAGCAACAGTAATTGTGATATGACAGCATACAGTACAGATTAACTCCAGAGGCAGATGAGCAAATGAGCATAAAATGATCAGTTCTGACCGTTAAAATGAACCAAAGAATCATTTTTAAAAATGACCCTCAGCAGTTTTGGTAAAGGAGGCGGTGGAAAAGACACATTTACTCTCAGCAGGATGGCTTTCAAATCAAAGTTGAGTATTGTAGGTAAATATAGTATATGTTCACTTGATGTGAAATCAAAAACTATACTAGAACTAGAAATAGTATACACAGAGAGAGAGAGAGATAGGAATTCTTAAATGTCCTCCAATCAGGCATTTCTCAGCATCAAGTAATGCTAGCTATTGCATTAAGGTTTGTTTATCTCTTATGAAACATATGTATTTTGTCACTTAACCTTTGTCGCATATAGATGATATCCAGGTTCCTGATAGAAGTAAGACATTTGTTATGATAGAGAATGCACCACACAGTATCTGTAAATACTAGATCTACAAAACTATTTACAGCACACATATAGGTAATCTTTATGTCACAGTCTATTGCATAATGGTGATAATCTTTAGTTTATAAATATTATAAATATACACAGAATTTTTAAGCAACATTACATAACATCTCAGCCATCTGAAATTAGAAAAAAAAAGAAAAAGAAAAAAACAATAGCATCCATCCATATCTTTCTCCACACTCTCCATTCTCCTCAAAAAACAGACAGAGAAAGCAGCATTTTCTATTAACGATTCCCTTTGGACCCATAACACTGTCATGGTTTGAGTGTGAGCCGCTGTGGCGACTGTGTTTCTGTTGCTGAGAGCAACCTGACAGTTACAGTATTCTGAAATGAGCGTTCAGGAAATTCAGTGTGAGATTCGTTTCATGAGTGTGTGCTTTTTGAGATTATTTGTCAGAGTTGCTAGCATTTATAATTCCACAGTGGTGCCTAAAGCTGCTTAAACAGGAGAAGATAATTTGTCTCTTTCTCAATGGTAAAAAAAAAAGAAAGAAAGAATAAAGAAAGAGAGAAAGAAAGAGTGAAAGAAAGAAAAAGAAATAGTCATCAGAGTCCACAATGCATTCCAGTTAAAAAAAACAATAGACAGTGAAAATAAAATAAAATAAAATAAAATAAAAAATTTCATACATTGTATATAATTCTTTATATTTCTCAGAAAGGAAGACTCATGTTTATACTACAGCTTTTTAAATTGCCATTGCCAAATATTCTAGTTGGATTTTACACACGCGGTCACATGCACACACTCATACACACACTCAGACAACCATACACACAGCAGTATACTGTATTTACACATATGTATATATATCAATATATAGATATACATATATGAACATATATAGATATATAGATATATATACATGTGACGTAAAAGAAAAGAGAGATGTAGCTGTATAATATACATTCTTAAGTTTAGGGTGACAATGTGTCTAAAATATAATACAAGGGCTTGTATGTACAGGATTTCTATGAGGTTATTTTAGAAGAAAACTGGAGGGAACAGAAATGCTGAAGTTCCTCACTTTCATCTCTTTTGTTGTATCTTCATTTTTAAAAATGAATTGAAACATATTTAAGTTTAAAAAATAAAAAGGGGGGGAAAAAATGGGATCATAAATTTGATGCAAAACGCATTTTGTCTTGCTCAGTCTCTGTACTGCTCAGGACAGAATCTCTCCTCGATCCGGGGGATTCCCTGTGCTGGGTCGAGGATGACGATGCCGCCGCCACCGCTGCAGCAGCTGCTGCCGCGGCGGCTGAGCGCACCGGGGGCAGGGCTCCTGACGACATCTGGCGGAATAAATTGACCCTCTGGGGCACTGTGGTGCGGATGCCACTCTGCAGATTCATCCCCTGGATCGCTGCCGCCGCCGCTGTTGGTGGCACGATGGAGGCCAGAGAGTCTCCTGAGGCTGGGTGTGCTCTGGGCCCCAGAGATGTGTCATGTGGCAGTGATGGTTGGGAGGCCGATAAGTGTCTAACATCTCGACTCAAGCTGCCCGACTGAAGAGCCTGTGTGCTCTTCTGGATGTCTCCTCGCTGAGGCGAGGGGACCTGCTGCTGAGGCGAGGGCTGCTGCTGCGGCTGTGTTGCAGAGGCTGCGGCTGCAGTCGACACAGTAGGCTGCTGGGCGAGCTGCTGCTGCTGTTGTGTGGGTAGAGACGGCTGGGCGATGGGCTGCTGGAGGAGCGACAGCTGGGAACCTGTGCGTGAGCCGTACTGGAAGCTCCGGCTGGCCAGAGGGGTCTGCACGGGTGGACTACACATGGCAGCTGTGAAGGAGCAGGGCGACATGATGGCTCCTTGCTGCTGGAGTGGGGTCTGTTGGTTGGTTAAGGAGGAATTGAGGTTGCCATGGGAAAGACTGGGAGCGGGGAAAATCCCCTGTGCTGCGGCAGCAGCGGCGGCGGCAGCTGGCAGCATGCGAGCAGCAGAAGCATTGGCAATAGCTGAAGCACTGTAGGTCATGGGAACGGAGGACTGCTGGAGCTGATTGGTGCCGAAGGCAGTGGGGAAGGGCGGCTGGGCTGGTGAGTTAATGATGGAGTTTCCTGACATTGGTGTTGAGTTCATCCCGGTGACTGACTGCTTGCGGTCCACCATCATCACCATCTCCCTGTCCTGACGGATAATCTGCTTCAATATCTCGTTCTCCTGCGTGTTGAAAACGCCGGCGTTCAGGTCCTTCTGAAACTTCTGCAGAAGCAAGGAGTTCTTCTTCCCTGTTGGGGTGCAGTCAGAAAAGGTGAGCACAGAGAGTCATGGCAAACTTTGGTTGTCCTAAACCACAGGAAAAGGGCCTGATTCAGGACAGTATTGATAAAGATGCAGCTTGTAGTAGGAAGACTTTAGTGCATTTATATTTTTGTGCCAAAAGTGGAGCCCAAATTTATAACTTCAGGTCTTTAAATCTTACAAGCTGCATCTTTTAACATCTGCTAAGGACTGTCATATTGAATATAAAGTGTGAAGGACACTGAATGGTAATGACTATGGTAAATATAAGGTCTGAGAGAAGTGAAGGACACATGAGGAGACAAAGATTACTGAAAGTGTGATGTGATAGCAAAGACTGTGAAAGTGCTGATTTGAACAATGAAACACAGAAGAATACTGATGAGTTGTACCCACACATCACATTACTGGACAGTTTGCTATTTTTTAAAGGAAAAGACAGAAAGTCTAAGCTCTAAGAAGTTTAAGGCCACGTTCTATTTAGATCACAATGACACCTCTGCTACAAGACACCACAAGGACACTTTGAATAACTTTTTTCTTCAATTTTTGAACAAGGTGACACAAAAAACAAGCAAAGACAGCCACAAAGATCTACTTTTAACACTCTACCTAAGTGCATATAGGTTAAAAAACACATCTTTACTTGGTTTACCACAGAATACTACTCTGTCTTTATCATTAATATCTGCATTGAATTCTCTTTAGTTGTTAACTGATTTTCCTAAATAAAATATTCAAAATACACAATGCGCTTTTAAGCTTAATAGTAATAATAATACGAATAGTGATAAAAGGAATAATAAGACTAATAGGAACCACAATTTTCTTTCAGAGTCTTTCATAAATAACATTTCGAGCTCACAGGTCTGTAAATGTTTGGAAATCTTTGCCTATAATCTGTCACAATACCTGGACTATGATGTTAAAAACTGGACCAAAAGCTTCTTGGAACAACAGCCACTTTTGCAGCTTTTTTGATTTTAGTAGCTCAACTGTGGTAAAATGCTAAATGATACTAAAAGCGTGAAAGACGTCCTGAAAATGGTCTTTTGTAGAAAAAAATTGCCACATTTGACAATGAAGATTTATCTAAGATCTTTACTTTGAGTGACTGAGTTCAAATGTGTTTCCTGTGATTACTGTTGACCTTGTGTATCGACACACTGTGCAGCCTTATAAAAGAAGACAGGGTTGACTTTTAGTGTGCTAGAAGGCTTGAGCCACAGTCAATCAATCATTAAGCTCCGTCCTTGAGGGCAAAAGATTTCTGCACTGAGTTTACAGTCGAGCAGTGTTTGCTGGACGGCTTCCTCTCCTTTCAAGGCTGCCAACAAGCCGTGCATTCAGCCATGAGACAAGACTTAACATGGCTGTAACAGCTGAAAAATGGATTGATGTTGTTGTGTTTTGAGACATTTCTCAGAATCAAGTCCTCCTTCTGACGTTGTTCATTTAGACTGTGACAGTCGCTACAGGGTCGGGTAGTTCACGGCTAAAACTAGCATCACATGTGACTATTGTTAACTTACAAGGCTGCTGCCATTGCATTTTTAAAGGTGACGGGGTTAAACTCTGCAGATTGGAAGGACAACACATATTTGTTATTTCTCCAAACTGAACCTGTGAGGATCTGAATGTTTGCTGATGGTTAGACACAGAAAATACTACAGTCACCAGTCAGTGTGTGAGATTTCATCAATTTTAAAAGGAAAACGATGATGTATTACAATGCGCCGTCTTTCTTATCTGTAGCTATTCCTGCTGCCCTTCTACACCCTTCTGTCCTCTTCTTACCTTTTTCCTCCTCTAATCTCTGTTTCTGACATTTAATCCTCTGTGTTAGGTGTGCAAAAGATAGACGGACACTTTTTAGATTTACATCTACAGAGTTCTTACAGAAAAAATGGTGTATGGCTGCGAAAGCCTGTTGTTCATTGGCAGATAAATGGTACATATCTACGTGGTGTTTAAAATCCATCTATCACTTGAAGTTTACTTTGATGCATTTAATGTTCAGCAGCCCAAACAAAGCTGCACAGGAGCAGAAGAGAACTTGACTATGTGGTAAGTGCTACTTACATTACAATATATAAGTACACCTATGAAATATGAGCATACTTCAGACAGCACTTATATTAGAGAGAGAGGAAAACAGATGCTTTGAATTTGAACCGGTACTGTACAGAATATTATATTATATAATACATATTATATTCAAGATATTCTGCTGCAATTACCTGTTTTTTACCTGATCTGTAAACTACCTGACAATAAAACACCATCAGATGATTGTAGCTAGCTAGAATTTCTTAAAATAAAATGAAAACAAACAAACAAACAAAACATAAATAAAATGTAAACACCGGACATGGAAAAAGAAGTGCTTCAATTTTAAACATAATAAACTTTCAAAATTAAAAAAAAGCAAAGATCAAATATGGGTCAAATCAGCAATTAAACAAGTAGAAGTATAATAGTTTGTCAGCATTTCCAATTTACAAATTTCACCCTTAATTATTAACAGTATACAGAAATTGACCCATATGTGGCTCCAGAAAAACAAAATTGTTTTAAAACAGTCTGAAAGCCAAATTACACGTCAAACAAACAGATAAAAAACAAGCATAACACAAACATCATAATGTTAACAAACATAGAAATAATGAAAGCTGGATTTTCAAAAAAAAATCAAAACAAATTTTCAGATGCATTCAAGGTTTAACAGAGAAATTACACATCACAATATGATAAACAATCTGTAATAAATAGTTTTTTTAAGTTAAACGTTTCCACACTTCTTTTCTAGAGGAATATTTAATAAATATATAATAAAGAATTTATCTTAGCTGATGTTAACATGTGAGAAAAAATTCCTCATAGGAATACAAAGTTTTTCCTCCCAGTGTGGAAAACATAATATCACTGCAGCTCTGTGTCTAAAAATCAAATTTACTTCAGGAAAGTCTGTATATTTTAATTATATTTCCTAAGTTATTTACATAAAAGACAGGACTCATATTCCAAGTTAGACAATCAGAAACAAACTCCTTTTTTTTTCATTTGGTGAGCACATGAGAAAGTAATGAAATGGGATTTCTGCATGTAACAGAAAGTGTGCGTGGCATTGCATTAGTAAAGTTTTTTTTACTAATCTGCAGACATGATTTAATTAGTGAATGCACTTTGAACAAAGGATTCAAAGATTAAAATAAAAAATGTCACACCAATAGAGCTGAGCATGTGTGTCCATAATCCAGCTGATTATTCTGTGGAAGTCTGGTACAAAAAATAAACATGGCAGGTGACACTGAATGAGATCTCTTTTGTTTCTTTGATTGTCTCAGATTTTTTTTTTTTTTTTGACATTTTGAATGTGTCCATCAAAAAATCTGCAGGACTGGTGTGGGTGACTTGAGTTATGTGTCACTGATGTAGGATTTAAACAGTTAATGTAACCTTCAGCAAGAGGTCAAACTCTTGGAGGATGAATTTGTGACCGGATCCACTTAGCAAGCCTCCAAAGGTCAATTTGTCCCTGTTCGAATGTTGGAATTGGAATAAAGTGTTTACCTGATGCCTATTCGTCGGCCAGGACACTCTTGAAAACGAGATGTGCTCGTCTCAAGACGGACTCCTGGTCAAATAATTTTTAGATAGATAAAAGATAATGTCAAATGTGCAACACGTTATTGGTTTCAAAGCATGGTTACTTTTTTCTTTCCTTTTTTTTTTTTAGAGCAAGACAAGCATGTAACCAAATGCAGTTCATATATAGAAACGATACAACCAGCACGGATCATGACAAAGTATCTTCCCTCGTATGAGACAAAACCCCCTTCATGGTTAGTCCGAAAGGATGGATCGAATCTATATCACCCTGAGGAGTGTCAGTCAGAGTGGGCAGCTTTCGTTTTCTGACATTCAGCTCTGGTGGGAAGCTGGTAGCTCTCATAAAAAGGGCAAATGTAGATTTGGACTGTTGAGGCCAAAAGGCATACAGTATGTTGTAAAGGGAACAATCCAAACACTTCACTACAGGGCACGTAAAAATGATGTTTATATATTATAATTTATGTCCAAAAAACAACAACCTTGTCTCCTGTGAATTACACTCGCATGCAACTATGTCACAGCTTGTAATCAGTGTTCAGTTCCAGTTCACAAAGTCACGTGACTGTGATATTTGTATTGAACAGAGAAAACTGTGACTGTGGACGTCCAACTTGATGGAAGCGAAAAAATAAAAATAGAGGTTTGTGTCTTTTATTAAACTCAGTTTTGTCATTTGTAAAAACTTAACAAGACCTAAAGATTTCTCTCAGTAATTAATTAATTTTCCTTACTCAACCCATATTTACAGGCAATATTCACCAAAAAGTGAAAATTCAGTCATTATCTACTAAACTCTGTACTGATGGAAAGTCAGGTGAAGTCTCTTGGTCTACAAAACAGTTTCTGGAGCTCCACAGCAAAACAGAGGTGATTTGCAGGAGTTATTCTCCTGAATAACTAAAGAAGCTGAGACCTTGTTTTTTAAACATAAATAAATACAGAAAAAAACATGACTGGAAACTTGTTCAAGTCTCCAGAAGCCCCGAGCTCTCAAATTGATTCAAAAAGATGGTATTTACATCCTTTTTCAAGCTGAAGTGTTCATGTAGCCACTATGTTAAGAGTGTTGTGCATTCATTGCACGCACCACTGGATGAGATCAACGCGAACTTGCTACCTCTGCACACCTCAGTGTTTACTTGCTACACTGAAGTTCGCATTCACACAACCTTACATTATCAGACTCTCATCTGTTAGTGGTGTATAACTGTTGTTGCTTCTTTCAATGGCGTCAATATATCAATGAAAGTTAGAGTATTTTCTTCTCCTTGAACTACAGCAGAGAGAAGCATTCGAGCACAAGCACCCACATCAGATGATGTTTGGACAAATTCTTTTAGCTTAGAAGCTACAGTGAAGATTTTGACTTAAACTAATTGCAAATAACTTGTTTCAAACCAATTTGGATTCTTGGGGCTTTTAGAGACTTGGATTATGCCAAACAAGCTGTATGGAGCCATTTTACGTATTTTTAGGGTTATTTTATTATGTTCTTAAACAAGTCTCAAGCTTATTTGGTTGTTTAGGAGAATGCTGCAATGTTGTTTGACTAAGAAGCTTCTGAAATGTTTTGCAGAGTAAGAAACATCACTTGACTCTCCATCAGCATTGAGGATAACGACAGAGTTTTCAAATTTGGTTGAACTGTTCATATTTCAGTTTGAATGAACAGATATGAAATAAGCACTTATATTAAACACTTGACAAATTTGTTTAATGTTATTTCTGCAGACATGGTTTCTATAAACTTTGCAGATATGTTTTGAAATTTGTTTTGATATAATCCAGGCATTGTTGTGCCTTATACGTGAGTGTAATTCTTAAGAGAAAAGGTTGTCTCAACAGTGACACACATCAGCTGTTGGGTTCTGATTGACTCTGAGTGTTTTCTTTTCAAATCTGTTGTTCACTGCTTGTCGCTGACTTGCATGATATTATAGAATTTCAGTAATCAATTCGATATGATTGCGCCTGCTACAGGCAAAATAATACACAAAAACAAGCCATGAAAAAGAAAAACAGCAATAAAAACGACAGAAAGTAGTTACAGACTTCAAACTGAACCACAACACTGGTACACTTTCATTATGCAAATACAGTTTAAGTTTGTATTCAGGTGATTGATCTGCCTCATTAATAAAAGAAGAGAAACAAATCAGCAAACATTAAGGTCTTTAGTGTTATGGCATAAAAGTTTGTTAACCTGGAGGTGGTTTTATTGGTAGAGCCTGCAGTAATGCACTGAAATGGTTTGGCTAATTTATGATTAAAAGCTGCTTGGGTTGTTCACGCAGCAGCCATAAAAACTAATGATATAAACCATGAATTATTGAAAAAGTGCTTTATTTAACAAATTCAGTTTCTCCCTGCAATAGTAATAAGCTAATAGGATAAGAAGATAATAATATAATAGTAATAAGCTGTAAAATATCTTTTTTTATGTTTTATATTTTATATTCCCATGTAATGATGGAAGAGGGACCATTTAAGAAAATAGCGGGACACATATAAGTTTAGTATTACTCATTACAAGTAACCTGTCACTGTAAGAGCTAATATATATGATTTGGAGAGCATCCGCCTGAAGATTAAAAAGATTTCAAATGTTTTTAATTTGCATATGCCTCTAGTCCAGGATCACTGTATACATATACTAGATGGTATTCTTTATATCGCTGCTCAGTCTGCATGATCTGTGCAGACATTCATCAATAAACTAAAGAGTTTTGCATGTTGCTATAGGTAAAAAAAAAACAAATTTGGTGGATCATGATGCTAACATTAGATTATGCAATTCTGCCTCACTGACAGCTTACAGCAGCTAAGCTACAAAGAAAACAATAATATACAATATAATTTATCTACATATGTTCATACATTAAAGTGTATTTTAACTGTATCTGCGTTTTTTCAAGTTTTGGTAATTGTCGTCTTATTCTCCAATAAACAGGGTTTAGCTAAGACCAAGAACCAGATGCATAAAACTCTGTGTAGATTCATGACTTGTGTGTAAACTCATGGACAGAAATGTGCATAAGCCTTCTTTTTGTCAGATTTATAGAGCTGTTAGTTTGCTTGACTATGTTAATAAATCTAAATCACATTGTAAATTGGTTCAGGTGCACAGGCTTTATTTCCACCCCCACAAATATTCATGAATGAATGCAGAAAACGACCTTAAACATCATCATTGCATACTGATACTTCGGCTCGCTCCACCACTCATCAGAGTTGTCAGCGAGAAGAACCTAAATAGCTGTCATTAAGCTCAGCTGTTATTGAGGGCTACTTGTGGCTGCAGTACCACAAATTTATGATATGTGCCACCTGCAAACCATCATCACACTTATTCTAAATTAGTACTTTTTAACGTTGGAAAGATGATCAATGATCTTTTTATTACTCTTAATGACACAGGACTCACTAAGTACCTCGCGAAAAACGATGATTCACTCTAAGGTTACGCCTCTCACCTTATATTTCAAGTCCACCACATCATTTCATCCAAAGATACCTCTTGAAAAATGTGTGTTCACATGATTTAAAGTATGTGTGAAATTCCCACTGCACATGCAAATGTCAATTTTTAGGTAGCAAACGTTTATATTTTGTGGGTACACAGGTTGTATACATCTGGCCCCAGATCTTAAAATATGTACAGAAGTCGGGACATCAACTAAAGAGGTATACGAGCATATAGTGAGTATAATTATACTCACTATACACACTGAGATGTCCATATGTAATATAGAGCCAACAAAATATCCCTAAATGTGTCTGTTTCAACAAAATATGCTAAATTCCTCTATTTTTAATACATAAAAGATAACAAAGGGAGAACATTATCATTTCAAAAAAGATATATATATGACTAATGAAGCAAAACATAAGCAAAGACAAAGACAAACGTTCTACTTCTGTCGGTTGAAATGATCCTTTCGACAACACTTTTAATTCATTATATTATTGTTTACATGTCTAACTGGGCCAGTTCCAATCAGAGTATCAGAGCAGACTGTGAAATGAGAAGTGGGAGATTGTGCAACATAAGAGTCAACCAATTGTTGCCCTGTTTGCTTTATATACATACATGTGCCCCTTTTGTAAACAAACCTATGTGTGTCTTAATTATTATCACTTATTCCATTTCAGTCATCATCTGTCAAGGCCAAGTTCTTCTATGAATGTTTCTCTATCAGACAGTGAAAACAGCTGATGAGGGTAAAGGGTCCTGCCTGTTGGCAAAGCGGGCTGGACCTGATGGATGTGGGGCATTAGACTCCCTTACGTCACCGGGCCCTGCTCTTTGTTTTGTTTTGTTTTTTTTTTTCACAGGGTCTGGTTTTTTTTGGAGATATTGGGCGGGGTGCTGCTCATACCCAGGAGTGCAGATGAGTGGTAAGAAGGCCAGACACACATGCATGTGAGGTTAGCTTCCATCCACTCGCTGGCATCCAGTGGGGGGGTCAACACCAAACCAACGAGGGGGCGAACTGACTCCCTCCCGGACAGCGACATGCACTGCCTTCCAGTTAATCCAACCACAAAACGCTACTTTGGTTCTTTAGAAGGATTAATGCTGGTTACAATTTTTTTTTTAAATGTTATTTAAGACAAAGACACAGGAAGTAAGTAAAAAAATAAATTTAAAAAAATAAAAGAAGGATAGCATACAGGTCATGCAGCACAAGATGGCAGACACAATGCTTTTATGGTGAAAGAAGGCAAACAAATACTGATAAAGACAAGACAACAAGGCACGATGACAGGCAAGAGATTCGACCAATCAGAAAGGAGAGGAATCAGATGAAGGCAGGTCTTACCGATGCGGTCCAATCGGTCAATGGCGACGGTTTCAAAAGCACGTCGCATCATGGGGTACTCTTCCAGCACCTCATTGAAATGGTCAACAGAGAGGGAGAAGAGTCGGCAGTAGGTGTCTGCACGCACGCTCGCAGTTCGTCTGCCTTTGGTGAGCAGACAGATCTCTGTATGACAGGAACACAGGGGGAGAAAACACAGAAAAAAAACAGAGTTTGACACATGAAGAAATGGTACCAGAAGTGGAGAGTGCGGATTGACATAAAGGGGATCATCCCAGTAATTACAGTACAGATTAGCATATAGATGAAGCTTGGGTACAAAAGGTAGAGGAGCAGAAGCTAATGTGAGTGTAAATAAAATAAGAAACCCATCGGCGGCGCTGTCACTTGCATTGTACTAAGATAATTCATCATCCAGCAGGAAGCTAATGGTCCCATAATACGACACAGTAGTCAGCGTCTCTGCAGGCATCACTGCACCAATGCATCAGCTCTCAGATGTAATGTAAAACTAAACAGGAATATGGTTACATAGCATTCCTGCATGCTGCTCAGTCACTGTGGTTTTCTCGCACAAAGAGGACACAATGCTCTCTCATGTGTTTGAAACAGTAGAACCGCACATCAAAGCACCCGACCCTGCAGCTCCCCTCACATTGGATAATAACACGGCACACATCCTTTTAGTTTGTGTGTGTGTGTGTTTAGCAGTGTCTTCTTCTAATGCTACATGCATAGCACAAGAAACAATAGATTATTACACTACAAAAGACGGAGTGTCCTACAAGAAACATGCTTGTAATATGCACATATGTAATTTACAGTGTATGATTTAAAATCTATAAAAATACAAAAAGTATTGCAGTGTTCAATATATGCACATACTCATGCATATCATATTCCATTTCTGAGAGTAGATCCCTCTGAATCCAGCATTTTGGATTTTAAGTCAGTACAGCAATACAATGTAAAAATACCATTAACTTGTGCAATTAAAAATCTTATTAAAGTGTCGTTAACAGAAAAATGCACTTAAAGAATAAAAAGTATGTATTCTGCAGAAATCTGTCCCCCGTATCTATGTGTATATTTATATATCAGTGTGAAGCTGGTTGAGTTGGAGCTAATTTTCACTTCTTTACATACAGTTTGGTAGTTTAACACAGTGTTTCCCAACCTGGAGGTCGGGCCCCTGCAAAAGGTCCCAAAATAAATGTAAATGGTTGTGAGATGATTAATGGGAGAGGAGAGAAGGAAAAATAGTTCTACTACACAATTTTCAATTAATTTGAAAAGAAAATCGTCTCCTCTTTGTCTTTCTGTGAAATATTCTATCACAAAGCAATAAATTACACCAAAGGAGGACTGTCTCTATGGAAATGTCTCACATCTGCTCAAAGACATCTGAAGCACACTAAAAGTTTGGGAACCACTGTTTTTAATCTGTAATAATGCATACTATATTATGATCCCACTGTGTCATTTTTAATGTCAAATCTGTGGAGTAACTAGAGATTGCAGCTGTCAAATTTGACTAATTAAATGTACTTGGTTATATGCAAACATTGACTGTAATTATCCATGTACCAAACACAGGACTGCATGCGTTGTTCTGTTCGGTTTGTTCCTGCAGATAATGAATCTACAGACAGATGTCTGAGTACAAATGTTTACTTAGGATGAAAATTCAGCTCTCACACTGACATATTGAAATTAGTCAGTTGGATTTTGTGATATGAAAGAGACTTGAGAGGAGAAAAAAAGAAAATTACCAAAGTTTGTGGACCCCACTCTGAACTCTCCCTGCAAAGACTAATTCAGCCCACTTAATTACGAGGATGTGAGAAATGTCAGAACATTTTCTCTCAGTAGGGTGCTTATTATTGCTAATACTCATTAGTACCAAAAGATTTTGAACAGAAACTTGATGACGGCAAACAGAACTCATGTGGAGAGAAAAAAGGTCACGCTTGTGATTCAGCCGAAAAATTTTGATGACCAAAAGATATGTTTCACTTCTTGATGTCAGTGAGAACAGACGAAAATCAAGTTTTCGCGACAACATGATTAGACGAGATGGTTACAACACGTGCTTTGGAAGTTAATTTCAGATAGACTATTAGCTTCCTGTAAAAAATTCCCTAATCTGAGCATCTTTTCTTTTTTTTGCTAACACTAGATAAATAATATGTGATGGAAGTGCTTGACATTCAGAGCAACCTCCTCAGCTGAATAAATTGCACAAGGCAGAAAGTGCACATTCCTCTCCTCCCTCTATTCAACATGTATTTTTCTTCTCTTTATCTTTCACTTGTCTTCTAAATATCAACTTCCCCTTTCCACTCAGTCCTGTTAAACCGCCAACACCGCTCAACCTCCACCCACATTTGCACTTCTGTCCAACCTACAGCACCTCCATCTTCATTAAATCGTTAAATGTTAACTTGTCATGGTGTGATCTTTCTCGGCCATGCCATGAGGAGTCATGAAAATAGAGCGCACAGACTTCAAGCTATGAGAGCAACACTTTCAAGCTGTGGGTGTGAATATGTTGTTAGCGCTGTTATAATGGAAAATCTCCCTTTGAGTAGTACCTCTGTAAACACAGGAAGATACACAGAGGAGACAGATGCCGCCCAAATTACTGCCTGCCACAGCACTAAATGTGGACTAATGCAATATATGAGCATTGACTTAAAATGAGGTTCGTGTCCCTAAAGCACCAGAGGCTTCTAAGTACTCTTTTGTCATTTCAGTTTGTGTTGGAAACATTTGGCTGATGCAGATGCAACCGGTAATCACTCGGACATAGTGCCAAATGCGTCTACTACTTTCCATATGTATTACTAGGGATAAATGTTATCCACATATTATTGTTTATTCAAACATAGAGTAAAGAGTAGAAGACAACACAGCAAGCTTGAGTCTTAACGTCATGGTGACGACATTTAACGGCACATAAACCCCTGAAAAAATACACAGTTTAAGGTAGACTTTTTGTTTGTACAGAATAAACATTACAAGATATAACATGTTATTTAGTGAACTTTAACACTACTGGCAGTTTGATATCTTTTACTTTTTTCTACATCTAAGTCTCAATCTGCTGGAGGCTTTAAACTTGAATGGTTGAATCTTTCAAGTGTTTTGCTAATGTCGGCCATTATGATGCACACTGCTCTGTCACCGGGCAAAATAGTGCAAACAGCTGTGACAGGCTGTGATTCATAGATCCACAATTTCTCAGTGAGCAGCCACTGTTATAAAGTTTTTACTTAGCTAACAGCATTTAAGCACATTTAAGTGGCTTCCTTCCCCTCCTCTACCTCCTGGTAATACATGGATATTTTAAAGCCCTTTCACAGGAAAACATCAGCACTGTCACCTGAAACGTTCATGCGCACACATGTGTTCGGAGGTGTGTTTCTAAGTCAAGCCCTTGTTAACACTTCACATGATGCGGTCTGACACATGTCTGTATCCTTGCCACGAAGCATCACCGTCGACCCCTGGGAGCATTGAGGATAATTTGCCATCACTTCATGTGTCACAGACTCTCATGGCAACCAGCTCCCTTTCCCCCATTCACCTCCCATGTCTGAAACTAAGGAGAGAGGGAGTCCCATATGACTAAGACATTGAAGCCCAGAAGGGATTTTCATCCTCTGTCTGTCATTGTCCTAGCGTTAAACTCTTTTAGCCTCAGAATGACTTCACTACAGAGCTGCGTGGTACCAATATGTAATCCCATTCACGGAGGCCCGGCAGCGATTACTATGATACCTTTTTAGCATGCAGGCATGGCATTGACCATGGTTTGAGGTGCTTTGTGACCTACTGTCCTCATAGATGTCCTGCTCATTACTATGCTAATAGTTTCCAGTGGCTGGGCTCAGTTTTGTTACTCGCTCCCTTTCTGTCTGTTTCAGTCCCATTCACCGATTCCTCATTCCAGCCACGGTTTGGTCTGGTTGTGAGGGGAGTGTGAATCATCAGAGCAAAGGGAGAAAAGAGTGAGGTGCCTGGAACAGCCAGCTGCTCCCAACTCAGGGCTCATCTACTAATGCTGTACAAATGGGTAAAAATACCAGCTGGGCAGAAGGCAACAGCAGGTGGCCGAGCACAGGCAGAACGCAGCAAAAACGAGCAGTGCACTCTTTGGACATTATTTGGACGGATATAACACATATCTTTTAATTAAAAGATTAAATGGCTCATTCAATGGGAACATCCATGTTCTCTGTATGTTTTTTTCTCTCTCAATGAACTGATTTTTTGATCCATCACTGTCTTCTTGCATTAATGAACTCCCTTGATTCTACTCAGTCATAATGGACGGGGCTGTTTTTTGGGATCCAAAAGAGAGCAAACACACAAAATAATGGATAATAATAATTAATATTTTGTGGTGCAGAATGACCTGTGAAAGGTTTGAGAAAGAGCCTAAAAAAGATAGACTGAAAATCCCTGAATAGCTCTGCTAAATTTTATGAATTTTTTTAATTTGCTCTCCAGAGGTCAGTTTTCAGGGGAGCAGTTTGTTAAGAGTCCTGTTAGTTGAAAGTCCAACACCTCATCTCCTGCAGGAATCCTTGTAATTAGTCCCCCTTTACTCTATATGTCCATTATAATCCATTATAGCTCTGTTTTGGTCTCTACCGACTCTTAAGGGAAATATCTGGCTCCTTAGCTGCTAATTGCTCCACTATGTTTACAACCTTGTTGCTAACTGCTAGCCATTTGTTGCTTGCAGGTACTGTACGGTGGATTTTTAGATTATTTTTTTTTTTATGCAAAAAGCAGCTGTCTGCTGCAGCTGAACATGATGCTATGAGAGTGGTAGAGGTAAACCATAACATAAGTTGCACATAGACAGCTGAAAAATGAGCTGAAACTCATATATTAAAGCTCTGTGAAGTCAATCAGAACTGCAGGATTCAGGTGATAAATTCATCACAGTGAGGGATCCCTTTCATACTGTCCCATTATCCTTTGATATGATGTTATTACAATAAAAAAATACTGATTTTTGTGGCTATATCTCACTTCATATTAGAGTCACTAGAAAGACTATCAGGGGATGTATTCAGTTGGCAATATGAGATGCACAAAAAAAAAAAGACGAACAAAATGCAGTCCTCCCAACCCCTCAAAGCAGTGAGAGTGCAGGGGCAGAGGGTTTTTTTAGTTGAATATGTTAGTCTGTCAGACTCATTGATCCTTTATCTGAATGGGGTTTTTTCAAGTCAGAATCTATGACCTGACTGTGGCTCTCAGGGCTTTCTGTGGTGCTGAACCAGCAGATGAATTTGTAAATGTGCCTTCTGTCAGTTTCATCTTGGATCTTTACTATCCTTTAAACTATAAACACTCAATTCTATACAGTATAACAGCCTGTGTATATTATAGATTAGTGTCACCTTCATGATCACAGAGACAAATAACAAGGAATAGTCACAGAAAAGTGAGAGGATCATAGAGACACACTGCTGCCTGTAGTATTCCTATAATATTTTTATGATAATTTAGTGGCTGCCATGCTGAAATTTACACTAAGATCAAGCCACCTCTGTAACAAAATCTTTTAGGGAGACATGACTACTTATATAGTGTCGAAGGGTCAGGGTTACGGACCCCTCCCCCAGTTAAAAAGCAACAAATGGCTCACAGGATAAACAAGATTAAAAGTTGATAAATGATGATATATGGGCAAAGTATTTACAAAGCATATGTATCCAAATACAACAGAAACTAGCTGCTGGATAGAAAAAAAGTGAAAAATGTGAAAACACTACATGATGCTACCATAAAACTGTATTTCTATACCACAAAATGATCCTTTACATGTGAAGCCCAGCACTTTTCAGTCTACTTCATTTCATCCTTAAACTGGAAAAAAATAGCCAATTAAACCCCTGCAGTTTCTTTGCTTTTTATCTGAAATAGTATGATAAATGCACTCACATTTACTCCCATTAGGATCCATTTGTCAGAGCTTTATTGGCCAAAGATTTTGTCCTGACATTTCAGCTTAGTTTCTTAAACAAGTTGTACTTGTTCTGTGCCATCCTGAGTCTTTAGCCAAATATCTCTTCAGCTGCAGCCCCGGAGGATTAATTGTTTGAATGCTGCACTGCAACTGCCTCATGTCTTACTCTGTGACATGTCCACTCTATGCAGAATCTTAAATACGACGTTGCACACTGAGTGGCTTGACAGCAATCCTGTTGTTTGAACAAGCAGGGAAAAAGACAAGCAGTTTTTTTTTTTTTGATGCAAGCCTGTCCTCCGATTGCCTGTGAGACATGAAGTGCATGCAGCAGACAGACCAAAGCGAAGGTATTCTTAGACTTCTCAGCCTCCCTCCATAGTGGGGCTGAACTCATGAGATAAAATATGCAAGAACCCTCTAAAATAGGAAACTTTGCTTTGCTTTCACATTGACAAAAATCCGAAGGCAGACGTTGTCATGTCTGGGTAAACAAAGTGCAATGAAATTACATTTGGCTTTTAAAAAATTAATGATTTCTGTAGTGTTTTGGAGAGGAATTTTGGACTCATGCCGAGTGAAAAAGAGAGTTGAAAGACAGAGAATGAAAGCACAGCAGAGAACAGAACGTGGGAAGAGCTCCTGATTTTTTCCACCGAATGAACGACTGGCTGCTCTCGTCAGTGCCAAGTGTATGCAGCAGTAGCGTATGGAGGGGGAGAAGAGTTCAAGCATGCGTATGTGTGCGTGTGAGGGTGAAGAGGCTGGGTGGGTGGGGGGAAGGAACCTCTGTGTGTATCCTTAGGGATGCCTGATCCACGCCTTGGCCTACTCCAACAACCAGATGAGAGGTTACGTAACTGCAGAAACTGACTAGCGTCCAACACTGGTTAATGAGAATCTACATCTACAGCAACTTAACTTCAAACAGCATCAAACGTGAGACCTCAGGCTAGAATCGTGTCTCAGTATGTAACCGTGCGAACATACTGCGGGAATGCATGTGTGGCTGGGAGTATGGTGTTCATGCACTGCAGTACCATCATATAGGAATACATTTAAATATTAATAAAAAGGCAAATTAAACAAGAAAATGAAATTTAAATTCAGGTTCTGATTGTTATGTTATAGTTCCTACCTCCAAAGTAGGATCCATCAGTCAGCTTCATCTCCTTGTTGAACTTGGTGATGACACTTGCGACACCATGTTGTATGAAGTACATCTTCTTCCCGACGGTGCCCTCTCGGATAATGTAGTCGTTGGGCTGAAAAACCTCAAACTTCAACTTGCTCAGCATCCCAGTCACGAAGTTGGGGTCCGCGTTGGCAAATAAAGGCATGGTGGCCACGAGCTTGCGGCAATTGAAGTTGACAATTTCCTGGTGGAAGATAAAAACATACAGTTTTGGTCAAACAGAAATGAATAATTCAGTGATTTCCACCTACAAAGTGAAAAATGAGCGTCAGTAAGGGAGTCTGACACAAAAAAACCCACCACAAATCCTTCATTTCTGCCTGTTTTATCTGCAAGCATAAATGAGTTGGATGCGTATTGCTGCTTTATCCCTAATGCTTCTAAAGCACTTCCCTTCGCTCCTGAGAAGAAACTTTTTGGCACACGAGTCAGATCCTGATGAGTTTGCCCTCTGGTGTCGGCTGCAGGCCATCTCTCCGGTCTCATCCTGTCCCCTCAGACCCAGCAGGAGATTAGGAGCTTGTTGTCTGTTTACCCATACATCTCTGTTGCTGTGCAGATGGAAAGCCGGGGCACTTGGCATCTGCGGCGGTGTGTTGTTGACCCCCCATGAGGGATAACTCTCCTCCAGTGACAACAGGACATTAACAGAGAGATAACCAATCTCTTGCTAGCTCGATGAAGGCGACGCAAAAAGATGTTAGCTCAGCCTCAGATGCCGGTGTCAGCTAATGCCACGGGGCTCTGACCTCAATCATGCACCAGAACTAATGAATTAGAGAGTAAGCAATTTTCATGCCCAGCCAGGAGTCCTCTTGGGGAAACAATCTTTGGCTATGCCTATTTAAAGATTTGTCATATGGCAGAGAATAACAGGCAGCGAAACAGAGGTAAGGAAAGATGAGTTTGAGGGGAGAGAGCAAGAAACAGCACGGTGGATTAGTTACATTTGAGCCCAAGAGCTGCATTTGATATTTGACATTTATTTGCATTTTTCACTTACATGTTTTACTGGTCTGAAAATGTCTAAACTTGCACAGTATAAGCAATTCATTACAACAAACATTTTGTCACTCTATTCATTATTTTTTGGTCCAGTAGTTGAATTATCCTTGTTGGTGCATTAATGGACACTCTGAAATCTGAGACACAGCTGATAACCTTTTAATGCAATGGAATTTTCTTCCACAGGGGTTTTTCATGTTTACTGTTGTGTTTTGTTGACCAGTTTTTCCAATAACAGTAGTTATCAATTAAATGCTTTTTAGCAGCTAACAATCTATAACTGGGCAATAGAGCGTCCTTGAAAGCAACACCAAAGAGAGTTTTTAAAGTGGTTTCTGCCCACATCTGCAGAACAGCAACAAACAGTTCGATGTGATGGATTAGCTACCTCAAACAGGCTTAAATTAGTTGATTTTCATTGTTTACAAAGTGAATACAAACCAGTAAAGGCTTCTTAGAGAGAATTCATGGATAAAATAAAACCTTGATGATAAAAAAAACTTCACCAAAACTCAGTAGGTCCATTTTAATAAATTCTACCTATGCTGCACTAGAGGCTGATTGCCTAAGGACTTTTTGTTAGCATCATTACCTTTGACCTTTTGAACCTCACACCCAGTCTCAAAAGCTGATTTTATCCACTGAAGCAGTGTTGTCATGTAAATCCCAGGTAGTCATAATTGCTTGAGCCAACAGCAGCCTGAAGCTGGCACACCTGGTAGAGGGACTCATGCAAGACTTGTGATGATAAATGACGTGCCAGAATCAGTTGAAGTACACTTGGACTGATTTCTTGGCCTTGCTCCGGCCCAAAGTGAGTCTGAGTGCTGCTAAGTGGAGCTGATTCTGACTCCAAATTGACCTGCAAGCAAGCACCCCCGCCAAAAACTGCACTGGAACACAACGTGCCAACACTCAGCGGCAATCAGCCAGAATCAGCTACCCAAGTTCCAGTCAGTCTACCTGTAAAAGGTTTGGCTAGAAGCTGCATTATTTGATTTCTGACTGCCTAATGGCAAGGATACAGACCAGGGATTCAGAGACTTAAAAACAAACCTCAGTGCTCCCGTTCTTTGTTTCTCAGAAGTTATGTAAAGTAGGGAAAGTCTAATACAACGGAAAAGGTGCCGTCACTTTGCACCTTTATCAACTTTATCTAATGGAAAAAAGCTGTAATTCATTTCTGTTTGCGACATGCACAGCTCCTTTGTTTCAAAAAGGGGTTAGCAAATCCAAGCTTATTTAGAAAGGTAGCACTGTATGAAGGTTGGCTTCAGTCATCTCACTTTTTAAAAGGATGGTCTACTGACAGAGGAACCTGGCTAAAACCTGGCAATGACAACTGCTGGATAAATAGCAGATTTCTATTGAAAAATCTGCTTTACTAAGGCACCTAGAAGCGTTTTATTCTTGCTAAAATTATCCTTAGTATTCAGTAAATCTATGCAGATACACAGCTAAAGATATAGAGAGCTGCTAGCATCAGAATTTAAGTCAAATATCCGTGCTAACGTGCTAGTTTGACAAGAGAGCAGTGCAAGAAAGACGTCTAAAACCAAGAAACAAGTCAGGATTGCTGAACTCTTGTCTCAAGGGGGAAATTTTTGAAAAGGGTTTTTGGTTAGATGCCTAAAATAAGGTATCAGTTTAACATAGGCTTGCAAAAGATGTCAGTACTGACCCTACTGATTTTTTTAAGCTAATGTGTATCAAAAGAGCAAGTGCTAACAAGTGGCTAAATGAAACTACAGAAGCTATCAGGGCCTTAAATGTCATAATGTCGAACACGAACCTCCTGTCTTTGTCAACTAAAATACATCGTCCCTACAGGAGTCCACTTAAATGTCACCATGTTTTTTGTATATATCTTTGTGATGACATTACTTGTTACTTAAAAGTAAAGTATTTAAACTAGGGCTGGGCAACGATTAAAACTTTTAATCGTAATTAATCGCATGATTTCCCTGATTAATCGCAATTAATTGCATT
>JAPZDY010000011.1:15404607-15433341 GCA_029783645.1 Ctenochaetus hawaiiensis
TAAAATATTCAACGGCGTTAATAGATTGATGGGTTAACGCGAAAATAACGCGTTAACTTGCCCAGCACTAATTTAAACACAATTAGCAATGAAAAAAGATGCACTGCGCTCATTTCTTTCTGGCTGGACAGGAGGGGTTCATATATTCTTAATGTGGCTTTTGTAGGGAATCCTGAAGGAAAAGGATGGGATTTTTTTTAATTAGATACTTTCACAATCTAGCTTACTCTTGCTGGTTTCTCCAGTGTTACTGTCCACAAGCTTAAAGAGCAGTTATTCACTGAAATGGCAACGTAAGCGAGTTCATGTGTCCTGTTTTGCTCTGGCGCGACTCCGTTTGTTTTTCCCTGTCAGTCCCATGGGCATAGCTGTCTCTATGCAGATTTTAACTTTGCTTGCTCTGCACGGTGCACTAAGCCTGCAGGATTTTCTGTGGAGTAAGTCATACCTTTAAATCCCCGCACCTCCCTGTGAGTGTCTGAGACTGTGCAGCGACTCCCCCTCGCCTCAGTGTTTCGACTCTGCAAGGTGACTTAATGGGGCTACATGAGAGATGGTCACGATTCCTACGCTTGCTTTGCTTTTCTATTCCTTTCCTCCCATCCACCTATGCATAATTACCCATGTAATCTGCTGACACGAGGAGGTCAGCCAAGAGCTTAAAAACTGGTCACCGACTCCACATTAAACTTCATTAGTCCTTCTCATTGCCACTGTGAATAATCTACAGCCATTTTTTTTTACTATGCAAGACTTGTAAATATTGTAAATAAAAGAGCTCAGGTTATTAATCACAGGTGAAAGTGAGATGAAGAAGACGTTTTTGTGCAGAATCTTGACGGCTGCTCGGTCTGGGTTCACCCAGAATCCTGAGGAGAATCCGTTTTGCTGTTTTCCTGCCTGACCCCGTTACAGGAGATGACAGGTGTTTGTATTTCTTTTTCAGGTACTGCGCACTTTGAGAAGCCAAATGAAGATTCATTCCTCATCTTCAGGGAATAAACCTAAAACCACTGTGTGACAGCTTACTTGTCGAGAACAATTTCTCTATGTCTTTCTTTTTTTAAGATTTGAGACATCTGTATTTTTCACCTGATCCAAAAATAAGCCTTCAAACAGAAAATATCCAAAGATTTATAAATGTTCTTAAGTTTGAGGAGCTTCTGAAAGAAACCAAAGCTTGAATTCAGTTCAGAGCCCAAAGAGAGAAGCCGTCTCACCTCTTTGAGGGGGTCGTTGAGTTCACTCAGGATGTTGTCCTCATCGAAGATTTTGCCTTGGTAGCGATGTTCATAGTAGTCATGGATTTTCTGTCGCATGTCTGCTGGAAGCTTGTGGAAGGACATGTATTGCTCCACTTGCTTGTACTACAAAAAACAAAGAAAGCAGACAGGATATCAGCTCAAATTGTTGCATGCATTTTTACAGAAAACACTAAATATTCTGATGACAATGTAAATACGAGCAGAGGTTTTTTGTAGCACACGGTGTATTTGTGTTTCTGCATTGAGGACAAGCCGTGCTCCCTCATACAGTCGTCACAGTGCTATGTCCTGGTTTTGTGTGTGTGTGTGTGGGGTGGGAGAGACAAAAAACGAGGGAGGCAGGTGGTGAAGGAAAGTAGGAACAGGCCTGGGGCTATGTCAGACCAAGGTAGCAGCTCTGATTATCTCACCCATGCAGGAAGCCCAGCCCTAATAGGCAACTAAGCTATGATCTAATGTGAACTAGCAAGGTATACCTGATATCCTGGAGAGATTTAGGAGCTGCGTTGACTGTGAACCAGATGGCTCAGACTGCGTGATGACGTGGTAATTATTTGCATGATTTCTCTTGAATGTGATGTTGGGATATCTTTATTTCCAGGTACATGAGTAGTGCTGAGTACTGTTTTTGGCATGTCACTAGGAGTCTTTAAAACTCTTGTGTCTATAATCCTCTTGTTTTTATTTTCTCTTCAAGTAAAACATATATGAAAAGCTCTTTACTTGTCTCAGTGTATAAAGTAGGCTGTTAATAAATCATTATTGATTATTGAGTTGAAAAGTTTCCCTTAAACTTCATCTTTAGCAAATATCCTAATTGCACAGTTAGTTTAGCAGTAATCGCTAGCTTGCTTTAAAAATATAATAATATTGGCATCAAATTGTTGTTATAATCTTAATTATGTATTTATTATATTTACGCACCTACTAGCATAATGTTTTAATTTATAATAAAAGACATCATAAGTGACTTGTCATTTCATGTTAAACAGTCAGAATTCAAGTGTTTTTTACAGTTAAAACTATTTTAGCTAACCTAATTTAATAACATCTAACATAATAAATGCAAAAAAGGTATATTTACTGTAATTTAAATCACTGGTTTAATCATTTACTGGTTAATTCCTTGCTAGTTTTGACCTACATATGGTTTTTAAAAAAGGGCAATTTATTTCATTGGATTTAGAAGGTTGCATCCCCTGAAGTGTTGATATGCATTTTTAACAAACACATATTGATATTGAAAACATGTTTTTGTTGTGGGAGAGCTGGTTGGAGGAGGGAAAAGAGAGGAAAGAGATAGAAGGATGAAATATTTTTTGGCCTCACTATCACAAAGCCAGATGGCCTGTGACTCAGGACTTTTCCATTTGTGCAAGACTGCCAGTGACAAAGATAAGAGGACGGTCCTGTTTTTGGTAATTAATTGAATCTTAGTGGGAGTTAAAAGTCTAGTAGTATTGACCCGAAGGAGACGGAATGAGCGAGAGAAAATACTCCAGCTCATCTATTTTGATCAGACTCTGCTTCCTCACAGAGGTTCTCAGCAGACGGGGCTGTGATAACAATCTTCTCAGTCAGTTCGAGGCCTCGACACCTGAAAATAAACACCGTCCCTCTCACGCTGCCTCTGGTAATCACAGTATAGAGCTTTAGGTGGAAGCCAACAGCAGCTGTGAGGTTGAAAGCAGAGTCCAGCAGCAGTGTGACAGAAGTATGACCCACAGAATGAAAACTGTCAGTGAGACTGAAACACTTGCGTCACAACGCCTCCCTTATTGATTCTTTGCTCCGGTTTGCAGAAAGGTGATACTGTCATTGAGTTGGAGGGGGGTAGAGGGGCTGGCTTTTTCGGACTGGGGGTGGGCAGAGGGCCGAGTCTGGAAAAAGTGGCACTGAACATGACATGGCAGGTTTGACATATGGCCTTTAACTTTAGGTCAAGTTTTAATAATGATGACTTCAATTTTCTTTGGCTAATTGTGTAATTGCAATTTTCTGACAGAGAGATTTAGCTTGATACTAACTTGCTGATCATCCATATCTCTCAGTGTCTCTCTCTCTCTCTCTAGTGCAAATCAGAGTCAGTCCTACACTCACATTGGGATGACCCATGTGGTGCAAATTGAACCCACTTCTCTTGCCAGTGGCACTTACAAGCATTAATATAATACAGTCTGAGTGGCACTTTGTTATTTGAAAATTCACAACATGCCGTAAGAATACAGCGTGATGTGGTAAATCCTACTTAAAACTGACTTTATTTATCCTGTTTGCAACAAGGTGTCAGCTGCTGATAAATGTGTTCAAAGTAACAGTGACAGCTTTCAGAGGGCAGGCTTACGCACGCTGCTTTTTGCATGTGCTCAAATGGATCGTTCACAAATGGATTATGTCATCCAGAGGTCAAAACAATCGAATGCTTTTGTCTCTCTGGCTTCCTAAAACAAAAACCCAAACCAAAACAAACATATTATATATCACAAAGCTGCTGGAAAATTTAAAAGAAGAATTTTTTTTAGAAATGCTATTTATATTTATATTAATTTACATTAATATTAGTGTAGTATTAGCATTTGGGGGACACACACCTTAAGATTGTTAGACGTTTTTTGAAAGTCATATAATCACCTTCTTGTTAAGAGTTTGATAAAAAAGAACAATGCCACTGTGTTCTCACTGCCTCTGTGTTACTAATAAAGCTAAAGTCAGAGGACAATTAAATTAGCTTAGCATAAATAATGGATTTCTTTTCCAAAAGCTAATGTAAAACAAGTGGCAGTTTTGTACATTTTAACATAAAGAAGACGTCATATGTTCATTATTGAGCTTTAGAGGGGCTGCTTTTGTGACCTTTGAACAGAGTAAAGCCGACTGTTTCCCCTGTTTTCGACTTTTCTGATAATCTAAGCCAACTGCATGCAGACTGTTCTATTGCAGACATGAATGTGGTATCAATCTTCTCAACCACTTTGGGCCAGAGGGTGAATAACATGTTAAACTGCTCTCTCAAAGTATGGCTGCTTGTATAATGCAAATGCCAAAACAGGCATAAAAGATTAACATCTTGGGTGCATCCTGATTTCTCTTTGTTGGATTTTTTTTTTAACACTAATGGATCCACATTCAACATGTTTATGACAGGCTAGTTTGTTTTTTTTTTGCTTCCACAAATGCAGTTTTATAAAAGCTGTTTTTAACATTATGTAACCAGCCCAGTATTTCATTGGAGGAAAGCAGATAAGTTAAGTTTACATTGCACTCTAAACCCCTGTTTCTGACATAAGGCAGAGCTTTAATATGCCCTATAGCACAGCTTTTCAGCTGTCGGATGGCACACAGCTGTATGCTGGCTCACAGTGATTCGGCACCAGGGCATCACAGCAGGAATGTGTTGAGACCATGCATGTTATACACCATCATTTCCTCTCACCCCTCCTACCATTTCTAAATCCTCTTTTCCTTTATATCCTCACTTAGCCTATTATATGACAGTTTTACATATCTTTTAAAACATGTTGCAGTTTTTTTCTTTTGTTCTTTTTAAAAAAACACATGGTATAGGTGTTATAACAAGTAAATTGGGGATCTTTTTGTGCCTTTAGTTGAACCTCTTGACAAGAGTGATTACATGCATCATCCATCTTCTTCATCTCCTGCAACATCCCCTGTCCCTATCTAACCTCTCACCTCACACCTACATCCATCTCTCCATCCATGTGTCCCACCTCCCCAGCTGTGGCTGTGATAGATGTAATAACTACAGGCTGGACACCCTGAACCCATCCCTGCTGCTCCTCAGCCTGCTCCGCTGATATGCACAGCCATGCAGCAAATCAGCCCGAGCTGAATCCGACTGCACACTGGGGCTCTGTTACCATGAACATGGCATTCACAGCCTCAAATCTGTCAGTTTGCATCCTGGAGGGACGTTGAAAGGCTAAAGTGGGATGTAGATTAAGCAGATTTGCTGTGAAGCAGATGTACATCACATAGTGAGCAAGACACATGTCACTAATTCAAACAACAAACGGCTGACTTGCTGGCTTTGGGCGACCTGCTGTCATTAATTTTGGAGGAATGTGCAGTGACATCTTTGTACGTGTCTGCTGATGATCAATCACAGTAATATATTTTGGAATATTATTTTTTATTATTATAGATTTATGTGATGTTATTCTTTAATTTTTATTTATTTCAGGGTCAGACTAAAAGGTTTTCTACTGAGTGTGTTCTGTCCCGACACATCTGTGTCATGTTGTTTTTATACTGAAGTGTTTTTGTTTTCTGATCTGGTATCAGCTATGTGTCAATCCACACCACAGCTAATGACTACAGTCGACTTGATGATTAGTGAAGGTGACATTTTCTTTCTCTTTGTCTCCATCTATCAGACGATGATGAAGTTGAAGGATTAGACTTACATCTGTGTTTCCACCATGTTTTTATGATTTGTGAGATGCGGGAGGTTTTGCATCTTAACAATACTGTTTTTTTTTTTGTTTGCAAAGGCATAAAAGTGAGTCAAAAACAAATTGAGTTCCTAATTTTAGGCAACATTTACAACAACATTGCAACACCTCACTGGAAACACAGAGGGGTTGTTTCTCTAGATTGCACTGACAATGGAGGTGGCAGGCAAGGTCAGGTCATCGTTTCACAATGAGCTGATAACAGCTTGCTTTTACATGCAAGGTGTAAATTAATGAAGTGGTATTTTAATGTAGCCTGTTACAGTCACAGTCAAGGTGACTCTGCCGAAGCTCTAACAAGAATTATGGCAACAACCTCCAGCGGGATAATTGATGTGTATCAGTCCAGGTCAACCTCTGCATGTGGGTGTTTACAGTGAGGCTGCAGCTGACACGTATTTTTATCTTTACTTCATTTGCCTGTAGAAATTAAGGGACATGATGAATAATCAATTAGATGATTAAAAAAAACATTTTTTCCATAATTGTTCAAGCAAGAAATAAATATAAAAATAAATGGAACAGAAAGAAATATTCACTGCTTCTATTAACATTAAGAGAGAAAATAATCAGAACATTAACTGAAGCTGTAATAGTCATTAATTGCTGGTTATTTCCTTTATGAATCAGCTAGTGTATTGAATGTCATTATAAAGATGTAAAAAAGAACATGAATAAATAAAACGAAATTAATTATAATTAAAATTATGAATTTTGTAAAATGTCCCAATAGTTTTTCCTCCAATGTAAGAATGTGCAAATGTAAATTTGTGCATTTATATTGAAAAATGTCTACATACCATGGCAGATAAGTCAGTCTGACTGAATTACATCATCCATGTTACCGCATAAGTTAAAGGTCAGCTTTTCATTCCAATCATAAGTGGATCAAGACACACCATATAGGACTCTAATCCCAACCACTACAGCGGTGTATGTACATGAAATCCTGCAGCATAAGCGTAGGAAAAAAGTTTTGGAGCTAAACTCTGGCTCTTGCGTGCCAACGCAGAGCGCATCAGTGAAGGCCGTGTGTTCTGGGAATTGCCCGGGCCCCTCAGCGGGATCACAGATGGTGGCTCGGCTGAAACGCTAGATAATCACCCCCTCCCCATACACAAAAAACGTGACGTAATAGGGACTAAAATGAAAGGGAAGAATGAAATGTGTTCACTGGCAGGATAGAGACAATGAGGTGGCCGGTCATGTCATAGACCTCTTCACCCCAATGGCTTTGGATGATGTGCTTGGGGGGAGAAAATCCTCTATCGACTCGGATTTTGTGATTTGCGAGGGCTCAACCTCTCGGTCCACAGGGCCACTGAGAGAAGTCCTAAATTATTTAAGTCTGGCTGCAATGAGCAGGATCTTATGCAGTCGGAAAGAGCAAAACCCCTTAAAATGAATACTTTAAGAGCATCCCAGC
Organism: Ctenochaetus hawaiiensis; assembly: GCA_029783645.1. Lineage (NCBI taxonomy): Eukaryota > Metazoa > Chordata > Actinopteri > Acanthuriformes > Acanthuridae > Ctenochaetus > Ctenochaetus hawaiiensis. Next base: position 15,411,771 of record JAPZDY010000011.1, read on the forward strand.
GGCAGTTAGCACTACTTACCTTAAACAACAAACATTAAAGATGTGTAATTCATGCTATACGTTTCCCTTCATTACTTAATTAAAATATCATCCAATATCGTGTTAATCTTTTTAATCCTTAGGTGTTGTTTTTTTTCCCTAAAATGTGTGTCACTGTCCGGTTCTTACCTTCTCTTGGTATTGCCTACGTGAGGAGTCCAGTGATTGGATTAGAGCTGTGGCGTGGCCCACAAACATGGCGTAACACGTGGCGCCTACAATCATACTCAGCATGGTGATCCACAGGTCAGACATGCTGACGGGTGCACGGGCACCATACCCGATACACAGCATGTGGCTCATGGCTTTGAAGAGAGCGTAAGAATACTGCTTACCCCAGGAAACATTCTGCAAAGAGGAGGAGGAGGACAGAGGAAGAGAGAGACAGAGAGGGAGTGGGGGAGAGTTACTGCAAGGCAAGGCAAGGCAAGGCAGGGAGGAAAAGGCTCTCCGGCAGGCACAATGGACAGGCTTTCCTTTGATGGATCACTGAGCCTCTACCGAGCGTTCCTGCCAGCATGTCTTCATGCCTCATAGCCTAATGCTCTCGCTGAGTGGCTGAACTCTCTACCTGTCCCTTTTTTTTCCTCCTTCGTCTTTCACTCACTCTTCAGCCTTTTCAACACCCCTTCTCTACCTGGTCTCGCTCATTTTTCTCTTTTTTTTTTTTTGCCAAAGGCTGAAAAAACTGTTCATGTTTGCAAGAGCTTCAAACTTGAATTATTTACACAAGTCTGAGGCTTTGCTTCCCTCAAAGCCCAGGGCATCCTTCCCAGCAAGGAGAGGACTTGCTTGGATCGTTGTGCCTTCTCTCTCTTTCTCTCTCTCTCAGGTCTGATTTTTTTGTGAGTGTTGTAATGGGATTCGATATGTTGAGGGCAGGAGGACAGAAATACAGAGCTTGTATGGAGGTAACGCCTCTGCAGTCTCCACACAGACACACACATTCAGAGCCAGCAGTCACATAACACATCAGCTTTAGTATATAACAGTCTCCCATAATTGAACACTTAGCTCGTCAGATGTGGACGACTCTTTTGAACAGCTCTTTATCACAAAGTATTTCGCTCTGAATGAGAGTCATTTCTTTTATCGTTCACACCATGAGTTCTCCTCGCAAAGTGACGTCGTCTTTGTGTTTCTTTGACTATACGATACGATAGGATTGCAATGGGTTCAGGAGGCCTTTATCATCCAATAATGCGTCCAGCTGGGTCTATTAGGAGCCATTTCATTGTTGTCTCATCATTTCTCAGACTAAGTTGTTCAAAGGAAAAATATACTGATTGGCTGCTGCTGACAGGGAAACAAGCAGAGACGCAGTCGGGCAGAAATGTAATTCTGCCGTTCGAGATCAGCTTATATGACCCTTCATGTCCATCAAAAGTTTTGGAAAATATGCAGTGTAAGACTGAGGTATAATCAAAGATATTATGAGAGGAAGAAAAACCACTTAAAGCAGTTTGAAAAGAAAAGTCAGTGATGGTGGTTTTATGACATAAATACTACTTTTTCTGCAAAAGCCAATCTTCTACTTTACAACAGCCAGACAGGGGAACTGATCCAGCCAATCATGCTACAGTTTCCCTCTCTGAAGAAACCAGTGTTTTGAAACCTTACTTTTGCATAGTGGAAGTACAGCTTATATAAAAAAAACCTATGACCGAGACAAAGTCATCAAACTTTGTAAGGGGCAATGCCAGGCTGAATACTAAATGGCAGAACCGATGGATTAGGGTCTCCCCCACCATCTTTGTTGGATGGTAGTAGTAGAGTACAGTAGTAGAGGTTTATGATTTCTGTCTGCAGATTTAGTAAATCCATATTGTGTCCGGTCACTCATAATCTCAAACTGAACATCCTCCATTAATGGTAAGAAAAAAAGCTTCTTTATGTTGATGTGACCAAGTTAAATTCTTATAATGCCCTCACGGTGAGCGTCTCAGGGGTTGGTGTGCTTCGAGCAAACTTCTTGTCAGATCATCAGACGGCATCAGCATCAAACTCCCTCCACACCTCTCTGATGTTGAAATAATAGGCTGCCTCTAACAGTTTCTATGCTCTCTGAAACCAACAATGCAACAATCACACACATGTTTCACAGAGACTGACCAAGTGGAGGGAGGCTAAGAAGTCAAGTAAGATTTGAACTTCTCCCTTCACATTTATTTTTTTTGTCACTTATCAAATGTGTAATCAATTCTAACATTGAACGGCTTCCAGGAGTGTCTGTCCAACAATGTGCACTGTTGTTTCCATATTTAAACAGTTATCACATCTCACCTTCATATGACATCAGGCTTTAACTTGGCCAAAACAGCTAGAACCACTTTTGACCAAACCTCATTCTTTGGGGAGCTCTTTGCTTTTAATGGGAAACCTTATAAACAGCCACTTCTCACACTCTTGCTCTGATGTAGAAAACAAAAAACCCATTTTATAATGCGTTTACATTATCAGGTAGCGTCACCATAGAAAGCTTTAACATTATAGCTTTTTAAAATTTTACAGATTTCTTCTTTTTTGTACTTTTTGTTGGTTTAGCATCAGAACAAGTCGTGTTTTATATTCAGAGATGGATTTGGACTCCTCATTAATACAGTACACATCAGATGTGTCCTTTTCTCCTGCAGAAATGAAAAATCTCTTAAAACCAAAGCCAAACCAGCCCATGGAGGCTACATCTGTGGTATCTATCTGCAGTTCAGGCATGCAGTCGCAGCCAAGTTGATGACTATTCCAACAGCTTCAGCTCCTGTGAAGAAGAAACGCTGAGCTCCAAACACAATACCGATCTCACTCCAAAACCTTTACATCCAGTGAAAGAATAATCAAACCTCCTGGAAATATAATTAATCTCTTTTTTTTGAACTGGTTGACATATTGCAGCTCTACATGGTAGACTGTAATAAAGCACATTATGTCCACACGCTCGTGTCTCTTTTGTGCTTGACTCCACGCCGTTTACCAACTGGGATTTAGTGAATTAGTAAATTTTGCAGCTAATCACCTGCCCTGGTTGACTCACCAGTTCTCATCTGCATGATGATTAGTTGTTTCTTCCAGACACTGATTAGAAAATTTGTGATAATTACACTTGCCAGCTTTAATAACAAATCGAGTCCAGTTTATTTGTCTTGGCAGATTCTTTTTTTTCCTCTAAAGGGGTTTAACAAACAATTACTGCCTTCAAGTGCTAGACCACCATTTTTCCCATAATGCACGTATTGTGGATATAATCAACATACATCCTGGGCATGAGCAGAGGTGTGCGGTATTACTCACAAAATATAAGCAGAGTAATCTTTTTGCACACACGCACACACAGAGCCAATCAAGCCAAATATGTATCAGGAACAAATGTCATTTATACGGTCACGGCCTTCAGGTGTCCTTTCACATGTGTACCTTTATCACATGTGTTTGAGGCTGTTGGCGGCTGTTTATTGGACAACACTGCAGAATGTTTGTGTTACATGTTAGTACGTATGGAAAAGCAGAGAAGGGAAACAGATAAGCTGGACTGACTCACTGCACCTTTTGGTATTTGTCCTTGTATGTGTTTAGTGCACAGATAAACACAGGAAATGTCTGCACCGCATGAGCGTGTCATATAATCCCACTGTTGTGTGGGTTATATGGGGCTTTGGAATTGATGTCACATCTTCATGCAGCATATATCATGTTTCTGATGTTTGTTTATCTGTAGAAAAATATGGTGCAGGTGCTATTTCGGGGCAGACGATGTCGTCTGGTGCAGTAAATTGGCTCCCTAAAGTTGTCTATCAGCAATTTAAAGAGAAAATGTTTGTTGCATATTGTTTTTTAAAACTCAAATTTAATGCAGAATTGATAAGAGGTTGCTAACTCAACCTACTTTCAAAAAAGTTAACAGCTGAATTAGAGTTTAATAATATGAGGAACAAATTTAACTACCTGTTTTTCTCACCTGTTTCAATTGACATTATTTTCTGTTTTTTAATCACAAATCCATCTTCTTTAAATAGCATCTAGAGTCAATAACTGTGTAACCCGGCAAAATGTAGCTCTCATTTATTCAGAAAGACAAAGAGACATCATTGATTTTCTCTTAATTTTAGGTCAAGTCCATACAGATATAAGAACAGAATGCTTCTGTCATGAAAGAAACAACCAAATCTGAGCTTAAAACAGTCATATCTCATCACAATCCCCTCATTATTTGTCTTATCTAAAATTTTAGCAAAAAACAAACTGGTTTACCATATCTAAACCATATCTTTAAAAGCACCAACTTGTGTGTTCCTCAATTCAACTGGATAGCCATGAATTACGAAGCACTGAAAACGACGGTCATGTGACGAAAATTCAGTGAAACGTCAATTAAACTGCAGGCTGTTCACACAGAGCAGAGGAGAGCATGAAAGAGGCTGTTTGTAGAGGTTACAAAACTGTAAATAGTTCAATATATACTGCATGTGGAGCTCCTCGTTTTTCCAATACTGGTAACCCTTTGGTTAAATAAGCTTTAGCGAATCAAAAAAGTATTACTTGCATTTGTATTTTTTAGGTTTTTGGCATTATAACTGAGTTAAACTGCACAAAAGACATTTTTTGTTCTACCTGCAGTCAAAATGAAGGTGCAGGACTTATAAATTGTAGTACAAAAATGTGAGAGGAACAAAAAGTGGCCAGAAACTGCTTCAGGTTCTGAGGATCAGGATGCTCTTCAAGTGTAAGGATCACAATCTCCTTCAGCAGATTGAAAGTGGATGGATTTTTATGAAAATTTGCATCATGTTTTTTGTTTTAGATATTCATTCCTTTAACACAGGGCTTTAAAAATATTTTGCAATGTTAGCGAAGCAGGATTAAAAGCTAAAAGTTGCATGTTTGGCATAATGCAAAAGGATATGTGGCATGTTGTTAATGGTATTTTTAATGGAAAGAAGCTTTTCTTCCTGTGCTTCAACATCTGATGCAGATGCAGGTATAAAATTTCCAAATTTCCAAATTTTGGACATTAAAAAACGATTAGAAACCCTTGTTAACAGAGAACATTGCAGCAGTGTTGTCTGCATTATCAGTGCTTTGACTCCTTGAGTTTGTATTTTCTCTGCTGTTACAGTACGTGACTCACAGCAGGTCTGATTCAGATCATTATGACTGTAACGGCCAGTCTACACTTGTCAGTACACTAGTCAGGGCAGACATAAACATTTATTTTCCTCCAGTGTGTTAAGTGTTAATAACCAGCAGAAATCTTCCAGACTGACAGAATTTTTAACTGTTGTTTCTTACCATACAGCCTCTTGTCCTTTGGGAAGAGTGAGTCATCACAGTATTAACACATTTCCTCTAGAAAATGCAGTTTCTACTCTTTTCTATTCTCTGCAATCCCCTTGGTTTTAATAAATGTGCATAACACAGCAGATGTATTCAGTTCCACCAGAGTTCTAAATATAATGAAGCTCTGGGTGAAGCAAAACAAGTGACATCAGATACTGCATATTCATCTTTCAGCAGCTCTGCCTTTTGTTTGTTTGGACAACAGTAACGTGAATTCGCAGACTTCGTCGTTACCACAAGCATTAATACTAATCTCATCCCACGCCATCGTCCGAGAGTTCACATCAATGACTGGAAAGTTTCTATAATTAGTTTTAGCCAAGTACTTTAATGTGCTTGTACGTTAAAACAACTTGAATTTCAATTCATTAGTCACAACATCGTGCCTCCAACACAAGATGTTGTTGGTTATGTGACCGGGAAGGCAATCGATGATTCACTATCCAAGTGTCGAGTGTGTACCAGAGGCGTCGGTTGTTGTTGATAGCAATGAATAAGTATGAGACTCACAGGAAGTAACGCACGCCTGCAAAGGACAGGATTTGACTCCTCAATGGTTCGAGTATTCAGAGGGCAAGTAACAAAAATCATAGTAAAAAATCGCCCTTTTGCCATATTTGAAGCCAGATTTGATCATATTTTGTTTTAAAAACCACTTTGTGTTTTCATTTTTATCTCATTCAAGTGTTTTTTTTTAATCCATGTTCAAAACGGAAGGAGCAAAACATCCGCATTAACTGAGGGCTGTAATTACTCAATCATATAACTCTCTAAAATCCGGCAAGCTGTCACACGCACGCACAAAAAAAAAAAAAAAAAAAAAAAAAGTGCTGCACAATATTCCATTTTTCAATTACATAATCAAACTACAAGCTGTTCTCTCTGGGAGTGCACAGAAGGCACAGCAGTCGTTGAACACATAAGCGAGGAAGCGGAGGGGTCGGCGGGCACAGAACTGTAAGTTGGCAAGAAAAACGCTCAGAGTGGTGAATCTCAGGCTGAAGGTCCTGTTTCTGTTTGACTTTCAAGTTTGTGATGAAGGAAACGTCTTGAACTCAGCAAACAAACACTTTCTAGAGTTTTCTCTGTGCTAGATTTCATGGTGTTTTTGTTTATCTGTTTGTTTGCTGCAGAGATCTTCCTCCCTCTCCTCAGGGTTGTAAGCTTGTGGGGGTGGGACTCATTATTGTTATGAAGGCATATTATTCTGAAACCCCAATAGTCAAAAAAATATCCCAAGGGTGAGAGTCAATTTGTCCAACAGTCTGTTATACTGAAAACAAACGTGCATTGCAAAAAACACACTCTCTCCCTTTGTTTTTTATTTCATATCTGCATTCAGCAAAGACCCGCCTTGCTCAGCCTCTCATTGGCTAACATTTGTTGCTTGGTTACCACAGGGTTGCTTGGTTGGTTAGAAAGTAATGTCATGGTCAGAGTATTCATTCTTCACCTATTATTTTTGGACATAATGCTGTAAAAGTGTGTCTTTTTGGAGCAATTAGCGTTTATTTTTGGTATAAGGGGCCCTCTGTCAACTGAGATAATTTTACCACAATGTACGTATTATTTTTGGAATAAATGCTCTCGGAAACAATGACACAACACTAACTTGGGTTGTTAGTTGGGTTGCAACCAATGACTAATATTTTATTATGACATCAGCAACTATTCTGCCCATTTTAGTCTCATTTACTGGCTTGGTGTTTAAATTTCTGAAAAAGTGAAGAATTTACATCATAATTTAAAAAAGTAGTTGATGTGAAGTTTATTATCACTTAAAAAAAACAAAGATACTCTACACATTGTCACATTTGAGTTCCCTAAACTAGTAAATGTTTTGCATGTTGGCCTTAAAACTGATCAGTGATAAAATAGTTGCCAATAAATTTCTGTTGATCAATCATTTAGCTGAACATTACAGCTCTGGTTTTTAATGTGGGTTTAAAGATGCAGTTCTAGTTTTTCTGTGCTTTGTGATGTGTTTACTTTCCTATTTACACTTAAATTGCTACTTATTTCTGTCACCTTGGCATAAGTCCTTTCTTTCTATTTTCTCTGATAGGTAATAAATAAAAATCAAGAAAAAAAAACATTCTTTAAGAGTGAGGCAACTTTTTCTTTTTCTTTTGGTGTCCAATCATGTGCAATCACATATGCAGCAGCCACTCTCACTGATTAGCACACCCTCAATCAGAAACGTTAAACTAAGCAAGGCAGCGACCTGTTTTATGTTCGGAGCCAAGAGGCCGCCTGCACTCTCCAGATGAAAAGCCCTGCATGTATAACAACAGTGATCTTGCATCCATCAAAAACTGTTTTAGCAGCAAACTGTCAAGTGTGCGAACCAGTTCTGTTTGACAGCTTAACAATTCTGATGGAAACACTCCCGCGTTTCCAAATAAACAAAGACCCTCCCAGACGAGGGTGATTGAACGCTTCTATTGTTGGAAAGGACTTTCTGAGAGGGGTAAATAAAACATCCAACAATCCCAACCATCCAAACCTTCTCTGCTAAAGTTGGGTACCACTCAAACTGATGCGTGCCATACAGGTACCTGAAATTTACCAAAGATACCCAGCAGTACCTTATTTTAGTACTTTAATCTCTCTGTAATAAAAAAGATGTAATTTTAGTTGTGCAAACAAAAGTCAGAGCTTCTAGATTTTAACACTGCAATTTATTTAAACCGTTTTTCACACCACACGATGTCAATCCTTTTCCTACTGCAATCTCTTCTGCCAATTCAAACCTACAAGCCTGTCACAGTCTGTCGCCAGGTCATAGAAAACATAACTCTTCAGCTTTTGGATATATTTTTTGATTGACCAGGTGTTTCCTTAGCTAAGGTGCATTTATCTGGCCAGCTTTGCACTTTGCATTACAAATATTGCAGCAAGCTTTGTCTGCACTGAGTTTTGATGAGCGCGACCACATTTACGACTTCTTACAGTCGGCCGGTTTCCCTTGAACGACTGTCTCGATCTCTCTCTTGCAATTTGGCAGTGATTGACCCAACGTGAATCTGCACTGACTAGCACCGACCTGATTCGGTCTGCAACCTTAAAAGTATCAAGTTAGGTACCCAACCTTTTACTTTGCACCAAATAATTAAGCAAGAGAACCACAAGAACAAGCTGTTCACATCGGGGCAAAAGCAGTCTCGTGTTTTACTCAGATGAAACAAAAGTGTCCTGCTGCTGAGGGACACAACACGAGAGAAGGAAAAGGAAAGAAAGTTTGATTTATTCATAAAGCCTGGACTGAGTTTGCCTGTTGGAAGTGACTCATTCACTGTTTGGGGAGGAGAGGGATCAGAAAGTGGTGGTGGGTGGTAAAAGAATAAAAGAGGCCAGGAAGGCTGACCGATGCTGAGGGGTGGCTATGTACGATAAGCCAGACCTTTCTTCTTTGTTTTGTCTACCTACAGTATCTGTCTGTCAGTCTGCCCGTCTCTCTGAGACGTGAATCCTCAGTCGGCTGCTGCTCAGCTGTCTGACTCTTAATATGAGCCTGACTAGAAGCGGTAAGCACACAAAACCTATATGTTGCTCCATGCTCCTGAACACATCTTTGACGCTGTACATGCAGACAAAAGCAACACCCTATCATTCTCTCACCCGAGCAAACACAGCGACAGCAGCGTTATCTTGTCTGGTGATTAAGTAAATGCAGCCTCTAAAGAGTAAGAAGCTACTCTCAGGCCATTAGTCAACAAGATAACAGTCCTACACCCTGAACTGCACCACTCAGCAGTATCTGCAGTCCTCGTTGGCCCCACTCTTCTTCTCACAGCTGGAGACAGAAAGTACAGAGCGAACGACAAAAGAAAAAAAAAACACATCTATGACGCAATCTGAATTTAAAGCAGTCAGTCCTGAGCAAACGCAGCTGAAAGAGACGACCTTTGAAGGCAACGTTTACCTGACAGTTTCCCTCCTGACATGCATGAGTTTACACATGCAGTAATCAGAGAGGAGGGGTGAGTTATCAAGATTTCTGAGCTCATAAACACTAATGCTTTGTGATGGTGTGAGAGGAGGAATCCCACGAGAGACGGGCTTTTCACTTTGGATTTGCAAGTCCGCGGTCAGCTCGTAGGCCTCCGATACTGCAGGGATCCACAGGAGAGCGACGCCACAAACTGCTCGTTCTACCACATCACAGTCAGTAACACTATGTTTGCTGCTCATGAGCTTAAAATCTGTGGTGCTAATCACAAATATAAGTATTTTGCCTCCAGTTTTTCAAGTATGGGCTTAATTAATGATTACTTACATACTTGTTATGTTTCTTTGATTAATTGTGCTGAGGAGTCTGCACACTTAAGTTCAGTGCAAGTATTCATTCATCACAAGGAAACTGAGAAGAAATCAATACAGAAAGCAGTCTGGAATTCAACATTAATTAAAATGTTATTCCATTATTTTGAATTGGTGAGTGCTTTCTGTGTTGATTTAGCTTCAGGCTTTTCTTTGATGTGTTGGATTTCTAAAGCTTCCTTTATAATTCAGCATTAGAGGTAAAATTGTGAACTGCATTTCCATGTGCCCTTGCATTATAAAGCACTGATTTGTTGACTTAAATGTCATGAAAGACACTGAGATTCACTATGGTTTAGCATTTGCCCTGATTAAGCTTTCTGATTCCAGTCTCCATGCTGTCAAAAGGAAAAAAAAAAGAAGAACCTATCAAGATTCATTAAAAACATGCTAATCTCAATCCAGCTGTCTAAAAAATCTGTAAAACCGCGGGGATTCGAATGCATTCTTGTGCCTTTCATACTCCGGTGCAGACAACTGTGTGAGATGCTATATATAGGTGTGCTAGTCTGCAGACGAGCAGCTGCAGTCAGAACATGTCACCAGAAACCTTACATCTGTGAAGAGCCGGGGAGACATCTTTGTGATGTTGTCTCGACACACTGAGCACAGATTATTCCACTTTACCAAGGAGAGACAATTAAGATCAATATGTCCTTTTAACTCACCTATACACTATCAACACACAAGCATCCTACAGCTTATTATCTCTTTGTTTCAGAGGCCCAGTTATGGTTATAGATTTCCACAGCTGAAATGATCCTGCCACACAGGGGGCAGCAAATTACCCCTATAATAATGTTCCCATTTACATGCATGGAGTTATTCTGAGCAAGAGGAGCAACGTGTAACTCTAGAAGATATTTATAATTACACTTAAAGTTGCAAGTAAATAAAAAAAAATCTGTGGCTCTGCAGTAAATGAAGGAGCTGTTGGCCTATTTTTGTGTACATGACTATTAGCAAGGATGAATTGTGACAGTAATGTGGGAAATTACATCACTGCAAATTAATTTTGGGTGCAAACTGAGATGGATAATGTCTGTTTGGGTGAATAACACATGCTGGTTGGTACTGGGCTCACTCGGGCAACTCGTTGCCTCAAAGAGCAAATAATAGCGGGCCGCCGAGTTGTGATGTTGAGGAGAGCTGACATTTGGACCTCGAGTCCGAGGCCTCGGAGCAGTCAGCGTGCATGTGGAGTACAGAAATGTTTGTCGGAGGGAGTGAGATGAGAAGGCAGAGGAGTTCCTCGGGTGAGCATTTACAATCAGCATTTACCCAGGAGGCCAGTACACACTTCTACACTATCACAGCACTCGAGAGGAGCAGCCATGGTCCGTTTGACCTCAACCCAGGGAGGGAGAGAAAAGAAGGAAGGAAAAACACAGAGGAATAAAACGCAAAGACAGATGAATTCTGTCAGGAAATCCCTTTTTTATGGCTGGACATGAATAAAAATCATATAAATAAGATGAAAAAAGGCTTCCAAAAAGTGTTAAATGATTAAATATTGCGGAAATAAAAAGCCAAGGAAAACATTTTTTAATTTAATTACTTAATTCTGAGACCAAAACATAAATCAGTGCACAATAACTGTTAAAATGTCAGTGTGTGTGCATAAACTGTAATAATTTTTGGTTTAAAAAAACTGGCTCTCTGCTTCTTTTGACTGTGTTTGTAGGATGGCAGAGTAATAACGTACCTGCAACAATGTCTCTGGTGAAATGAAGAATTGTGCCCATAATTCTTATTCATAGACAGACTCCTGCTCCCAATTAATCTGATACTGTATCAAAACAAAACTCCAAGAGAGAACAAGAGCAAACCTGCATCCACACTTCAATAGAATGGCATATTTACTTTAATGTATTCGTGAGTTCCTGCTTTTATCTCTAGATCTTTTAAAGTACTCATTATATCTGAAGTCTTTTATAAATATGCCTGTAAATATAAGAAATAATGTATTATTCACCTTCTCAAATACGTCACAATTCAGACTGTTGTGCAGACTGAGTGGCCTCCTACGGCTGAACTCCTACAGCAGCCTGCCGGTCACCGTTTGTTCAGGCCTTCACTGACACATGATGTGGAAATATCCCATTAAAAAGTGTGTGTCCTAATCAGAATCCACTGCAGAGTGTGTGTGTGTTTTCTTCATTGTTTGGGACATTGTGTCTGTCAGAGTGGCGTTCACACTGGACGAAAACAGATTAGATTCTGGTTTAAGAGGAGTTAAACCGACCATGCAAGCATTCGACACCAGAGCTGCAAGCAGCACACCAGCATTTTGTCCTCCTGCCTGTGTGTGTGTGTGTGTGTGTACAGTGATCCAGCAGTGCTTCGACTGACATCAAGAAGTTTAATAATAATTCAAACCAGTGACCTGTGGAGGACCCTCTCATTCACAGATTAAAATAGTTTTCAAGTGGTTAATCTGCCTCTGCTAACAATGAAAACTGAGTGGGAGAACAGCTAGCTTGACAGATGTATCAACAGCCTGCGTTATCTAACAATCTGTGGACAGCTCCAGTCACTAACACACACTGTAAGTTCATATATACGTACACCAAATGTCAAAAATAACAAACAAAAGAGAAGAGCGTGTAATACTTACAACCATACCGTTTAGCGACACCCAGCAGTCAGGGGGGAAGTCTTGGAGGAGAGGCACCAGATACTGGAGACAACCATCCCAGTGACACAGAAGCAGCATCATCCCTATCAAATTAAATATTCTTACCACTGCGCTGGCCAGGTCATACGTCATATGGAAAATCTGCCAAAGAAAAAACACAGATGGAGAGAGAGAGAGAGAGAGAGAGAGAGAGAGAGAGAGAGATCTCAGTCACACACTTTTTTAAGTATCTACTGATCACTTTCAGGTAAATTCAAGTCAACACAGACACAGATGTTCAGTTTCGGTCTCCGAAACATCACATGCGTTGGTATTTTTCAGAGACACAAAACGATTTTGAAAAAAAGATTAAAAAGATACTTAAAACGCTCACAAAAGTACAAAGTCACCTTTGAAGTGGAGGGCATGGTGTGCCGGGTAGGCCACCAGAGAATTTAGTTGCCGCCAGTGTGTGTGTGTGGGTGTGTGTGTGTGTGTGTGTGTGTATCCCACAGATGTTGAGCTGCATAATTCAACATGGCTGCTTTCCAAAACAAACTGACCAGTGGAGAAAACAGACCTACAGCAGAGGAGCAGAGCAGGTAATACACAGCGAGCGAGGTGGATGAAACACTGAATGGCGACGGGAGTTCAGACCGCGGGAATAATTAGCCGGTGTGTGTGTGTGTAAATGCCATTAGCTGGGGCAAGTGTCACTGCTGGTGTGGCTATTAAATCAGAGTGGGAAGTTTCAGAATAGAAAGTCATCAGCAGGCTGAGTAAGCATGTCTGCGGTGTGAAGCGGTTTCATTTACACGGGATCCGGGCGAGGAGAATTGCCTCACGCCCGGATGGCTGTGGCACTAATTCAGAGTTTTTCATTAGCATGAGGAACTCATTTCTTCTTTCCAGGTTAGTTATTCCATAATCACTCTCACAGCGAAGCTCAATTTCTCCTTATAAAAAAGCTAAATAAGGAAGAGAAAAATCGATGATAGCTGATTGGTGGGTTATGCATTATAAACCCGCCTCATTTACTTGTATGTAAAAGACATTTCAGGTAATTATTGTCTATTTTTAAGTTGATGGCCTCCTGTTCTTTTTCAACTGCATATTCTACTTATCATGAGTATAATGAAAAACTAAATTGTCCTTATGAGGTTAAAAAAGTGAAACATGGTTCACTTTTAGTTTCAGGAAAGTTTTTCTTCATGAAGCTCTAACACAGTTTCAAAGTCGTAAATGAAAGAAAAGTCTAGTTCTTGAAGTAAAAAATGGACTAAAATGTAAGAGCATCTCCATAAAAAAAATCTTTTAGTGTGTCTTTAACTCCTTGCCAGTCTTTATTTTCATGTTTTCTGCCTCTTATTTACCTCATTAGTTTTATTTCTGCTTCTCTGGCTTGAAAACTTCAGAATTTGGAAAAGAAACTGACTGCCTTTGACCAAACTGCAAAGTTTACTTACTTCCACTTCTCATAGATTACATTCACTCCAAAAAAAGAAATGAAGCCTGAGCTTGGACTTAATGTTTTTCTGACATGTATTCTGGCCTGTTTTTCCATCCAAAAAAACACTGAATCTCCCCCCCCCTCCTGTCTCACCCCAGGTGTTTTAAAAGCTCTTTGAATCCACATCTCTCCACCCCGGCCTATTGTGACTGTCCTGTAACCTTTCTGCACAAAGGACAGTGTCCACATGCAGAACAGATGAGAGAATAAGAGGCTGGGCTGATGCTCAGATCCCTCTATGGTTCAACTCATCCACAGGGAGATACAGTGCACTGCCCTGACAGGCTAAAATTAGCCACTAGCTTACAGGATGGCTGTCTCAATGCACCCAGTATCTCTGCTGCTGCCTACATCTTAACTCTTAATTTAGCAGGTCTCGCTCTCTCTCTCTCTTTCTCTCTCTCCCTTTGTGTATCTAGTTTGATGACATAACAGGAGAGAACAACAGACACAGGGCGAGACGGACAGACAGACAGACAAAGAGAATGAGGGAGACAAAAACAAAGAGTACACCTTACTGGTAGTGCGACAAAGCAGGGAAACAGGAAGCAGCACTTTGGCCCTTCTTTGAATTGCAAATGATTCACACGAGGCAGGGAAAAAAAAGAGGTTAGACTAGTTATCTGCACTTTCCTCTTTCAGCTGGTGCATACTTAAAAAAGACAAAAAAAAACCAAACAAACAAAAGAGACGACAAAAGGTGATGCATGTGAAGGTTGCAGAGAGGTTTCATAAATTCCCAGGGAGCGTTTCACTTTGCTGGGAAGCTTCTGCGACCTTTGGGTCACGCTGAGTCACCGAGGGGCGGAGAGGAAAAAGATGTAGAAACTCATTAACACAATGTGGGATTTGTTTGGGTTTGTATTTCAGAGGCTGGTGGCAGCAGGTAGCCACGAGGTTGTAGTCTATTAATAGAGTTCTTAATAATAGACGCTCCAGGTGTAGATCACTGCTGAGGTCACAGGATTATGCAGGATAACCTTCACTGTGATGTATGAGGAGGAATTTTAACGATTTGAAACAGTGCCGCTGAAATATTCTCTACAAGGACACAAAAATGTTCTCATACTCTCTAAAATATATATGATCAACACATGCATATAAACTCTTTCTAATCAATAAGTAAAGGTTCATAGAGGTACAAAGACACTTTACATTTAGACTGCAGGTTATGGAGGGAGACAGTTTATAGGTTCAGACCACATCGATGTCTGTTGTCTGACTCACTGAAGGAAATGAGGGTAATTCAGAGGCCCTGAGTTTCCATTGTGGCGGGCAGGTCTATGTTAAGCTCAGGATGTGTGTCGTCACAACCAAAGATGCTAAACATAATTTTTATGAGTTGCACTGAGGTCACAGAGAGCGAGACAGTGCTGCGTCTGTGCAGCAAAACAATGTTGATGAAGAGGATTCAAATATAGGCTGGTAATTGTCTGGTTCAGGATGTAAATTCAAGGAAATCAAAGCAGATCCGAAAATAAAAGCAATACAATACTGACTGCAACATGTTTTATGACTTTTTTGTTAAATCTTCAAAGTGAAAAACACATAATCACAAGGAAGTGATATTAAATCCTAGCAAACTACTGACTTGAATGAAGTAAAATTGACTCACTACATCGAGAATTATTATCATACTGCAACAAAACTACCCAAAAACCTCTGCAACTTACAATTAGTCATTGTCAGCTAATCTTCTAATTATTTTCTTGAGTAATATCTTAATTTATAATTCTGTGTGCGTCACAAATTCAAGAGCACAAGGCAAATTCTTCAAATTGCTCATTCTGACAGACCAACCGTCCAAAATCAAAATTAATTTCTTTTTCATTGATGTAAAACTGCAAACAGGAAGTTCATCTTGGCAATTCTAAAAGTGGAACAAGTCAGTTTGCTTTAATCGTGACAAAAATAATTATCAAATTACTCCCTGGTCATTTTTCTTTTCAATGACTAATCAAATATTTCAAAACACCATGTTTTAGCATCAGAATCCTGAATTTGGAGATAAAGCAGAGCTCGTCAGCTGCCAATTATTTAGTTGAGCAAATATTTTTTCAAAAGGAATTCAGGGCTTCTGATTGGTCGAGGTACCAGCCTGTCTGAGTTTGGTCGCCTCTGTGTGTGTTTTTGAGAAGATGTGAGCAAATCTGCTGTTCAAAAGCAGCATTGTTATGAGCTGACACTGTTTTCTGTCCTGCATGTGCTGCTTCTTTCTGCAGTTCTGCGGTCTGACATGTTTTTTGTTCTGTTTTTCATTCAAGTAAAGATTTAATTTTAAGACTGTGACACTTTTTGTGTTAATCCATCTGGTCTTGTCTGGCTCGTATCGTCCGACACTTCTGCTCTGTGTCCATCAGAAAGGTCTGAACTCAGCTTCAGCGCTCTCTAACACCATGTCCTCTCTTCAACTGCACGACTACAGGAAATAGGTAGCTCTGACCGAGAGCCAAACACACCAATACTCTCAGCTGGCGTTGGTAAAATATAGGCTTAGAATTAAGTGCATCAAGCTTAAATTTGACCGGGGACGGGGGCAGAGGTTAGCATAATCCTCTAATACAGTGGCAACAAAGAGCCAAGAAGTGATGTGATAGTGGCAGAAGGGCACACGCTGGTCGTGTCCAGCCAGCACGATGCTTATTCACATTTGGCAGGTCCTCATCCATTCAGCAGTACAGAGCTGTGAGGTAAATTAAAGTTTGGATGTCAACCTGGGAGGTATTTTGTGTTTGCATGCAGAAATGAACTTCTACCAGCAGGATTTCTAACTCTTCAGGCGTAAACAAACCCCCTCACGGAGAATTGTTACATTACTTCTGAATAATCGCTTAAAAGCAAACATGAAAGTTGCTGATTTTTTAATGTCAGAGTCCGTGTGTTGCAGTGTGAAACCTGTCAGGTCTGTGCATGTACTGTACACTGACTTTCTGAATTTGATGTGCAGAGAAAAGAGCATGCAGGAGAATTAGTCATCATCAAGCTGTGGGCCTTGCACACGCAATTACAAAGTGTTCTTTATGCATCTTCAAATTGGACATGAGTGACCTCTGTTTGAGGTTAGTGAGGATTAGCGAGGGACTAATTTGAGGGGATTAAATCCACCACTGGCTATTACGTTGAAGGATGACAAAATGCTTCCAGGAAAATCTGGAATTCTCCCGCTTAACATCGTCTTGTAAATCTCCTCTTGGATCTCTCTTGGTTTTGCTTAATCACAAAATTACAGTTGAACTTGGATTTGAAAAATCATATTATCATGAAATGGGAATTCACTGGGATTTAGCAAGACTAATGTTTTTTTCCTCTTCCATTTCTCTTCTTCTACATACAAAAAAAAAAAGGTTTTTAGCCATTAAGAAATCCTGAAGACAGCGTACGTCTGAGCAAATCAACCCAAATGTGAAACATTTTATATGCTGGAAAAAGACTTTCAGTGCCATCCCCCCCCCCCCAAGAGAAGCAGCTTGCTGGAAGTAATTACAATTCACATGTCTGTAATGTCCTATGCGTAATCGTGTTTATATATGTAGAGTTCAGTGGTAAATAAACATAAATAGAGCTGGCATTATTTCAGTGCTTCAGGCAGCATATGCAGGCATATATTCTAAGATGCTAATGAGTCTGCAAATCTGCTAGTTTACAATGCAGACTAGTATAGACGAGACTACAGAAAGAAGAGGAGAGAGGATGGGACATCTTTTCAGCAACGTTATGCATGCGACTTTGTTCTCTCTGAGCCACGTTGAGGCTGAGTGAGAAGTTGTTTTTTTTATCTCTGCATAAAAAGTTCCAGATCTTCAGCAACTTGCAGTGCATTTACGTTGGTAATGAGGCCCAACAGTAATTTGCAGTCAGAGACTTAATTAAAAAGGCAGGTGGTGATCAATGGGATCTTTACACAGGAACAAAACAAGGAGTGATCAATTAGTGTAACAGGGAACTTTTTAAAGAGGAGGTCATTATTTCCTAACTGCATGCACTCCTGCGTTACATGCATAGTGCAGCATAGTGCAGATATCTGTGAAAGCATTACAAGTAAGGAAAGAAGTAGTTAACAGTGCAGAATTACCACAAGACATATATACACATAAATGTGGAATAAAATAAGTACATTTCCCTCTTCAATGTAGTGAGGTAAAAGTATAGATATACTCTAAAGTATAAACCTTAAAAGAATAAATGAATCTTTCAACCACTGCATGAAGCTGATCTCTTAACTATCAATGAAAAGACAAACTCAGACCCTGCCATCCTCTGTTCCACTCATTTTTCTTGTTATTTTATATATTTGGTTGCCATTTGAAGTCACAGCAGCCTGATGGTTTCATCACTTCAGCAGCTAACCTTAACTAGAAAACTCCACTCTTTATTTTTCTTGCAAAGACAATAAAATGCCTGCATCACTGCGCTCATCACAAGTAATGAGAGATAATGTTAATTGGGAATCACACATCGAGGTGTTACCACAGTTGGCTTTCTTTTACAGTCTTTCACTTAATTTCCGTCTTATGAAATAAAATTATAGACTGGGGACTATTTTTCATAGGCTTAGGCTGCTATTCTTCCTTTGTTCCTTTTAATTTTAGGGCAGATTCTTTAATAAAAACTCCACAACTCATATATTCTGAAATATTTAAATGTTGCCTCGGCAGATGCATATTATTATTAATCATCAATACTGCCAACACTGAGGACTCAAATATCACAAAATCACGTGAAAGTCTTTGTGTGTGGGATAAAAATAGCCAGTGGGCGTGGTGAATCTGTTCATCGCTGGATTAGCCCATACAAACCTTCAATCAATCCATTCATTTAACTAATGCATTCATTTAACTGGAAGAGCCGTCCCTGTTCGAACGTGTCAATCACCAGTTAAAATGAAGACTTTTTCTGCCCAAGTAGCTTTTTTTCCTGCGGGGAGTTCATCCGCTCTGTTTTCCATCGTTTTCTGTGTCCGTCAGCAGTATTCTCCTGCTCTTCCACTGAGTACATCACACTGCACTGCGAGCGTGGCTGCCTTGCCCGCTGTCTCACCCGCTCTGCGTCTATTTTGGTCGTGTGAGCGTGATAACCTCAACACTACTGTTCCGCCTTAATCTGTGCTCAACCATTCAGGGCTGCATTGGCAGAGGCAGCATCCTCTGGGGCAGAAGCTCACACAGCTACCACACAGGGGGGGTCACATTTATGAAGTTTTCTGCATTAAATCCATCAGTGGATTGTTTGACAGTGATATTATGTTGTTGAAGACTTTAAGAGGGTTAACGTTGAGTTGAAATTTTAAAAAAACAAACCCTGCACCTCCTCATCAGTGCTTATATTGGACTCAGTCTATTTTTTGGCTGTAATTACTTCCCCATGTGGATATCACTCCGGGAGTCTGCAGAGATTAATGTATGCAGTTAATGTATGCATATTTTTAGTAAATTTCTTTCAAGGCTCATGCAAGTCTCCTGAAGGCTCGATGCATCAGGGGAGCAAGTAAATGTGTTTATGGTTGAGGAGGAGGATGAATGTTCGATTGATTTGTACCTGTAACCTGAGCAGCGGTAACAAAATAACAACCGCAGCTCAGCTTTAAAAAAAACATGAACACATGACTGATATCGCCCCCCCCCCAAAAAAAAACAAGCAGTGCTTATAGTTCAGTCAGCAGCACCCGTGCAGCCGTAGCTCATCCGTGCAAAGAGACAATTGCTGGGAAAAACAAATGAATATGGTTGTGTGTGTGTGTGTGTGTGTGTGTGTGTGGACATATTGTTCATAAACCATGCCAGGAGGCTCAAAAACAACTGTTTTCCCACATGACCCATTTTTTTCCCTCCAATTGTCTGGTTATGCAAGTCTGTTTCGGGACGGCAGTTTGACAACATCATTCCAGGAATTAAATCAGTGTCCTCAGTCAGTGAGTCCATGATGGAGGGAAGGAGGACAGAGACAAAGAGCTGTGAGATGGCAGAGAGGTAACAGAGAGGCATCGATCCAAAGCGCAGAGCAGAAACTGATTCATTCTGTTCGAGTTCACTCAGCATCGTTTTGCCTGTAGTTGTCATAGATATATTTTTGACATGATGTCTTATATAGTGGAGCCTCTTGCAGCTATTAGCTGTACAGAATGAGATCCTTATGGTGTATTGTTTATTTTTAATGTGAATTGACAATTACAATTTTGCTCTAGTTTACAAAAAACTGCAATGGCCGATTTTTTTAGGACACTTGGGGGCAGCAGAAACAAGTTGTCGACACAATGATGAAATATTTGTATTCTTTAAGCTAATATGGTAGGAAATCAGTTCTTTGGTGTTGTGTTTCAGGTCATCTGATTAAGTTCAGTGCATTTTTTTGCTCTGTTTTGGTCTCCTTTAACTCCTGAAGGAAATATTTGACAGTGAAGTTGTGAGCTGGACAGATTAAAAAAAAAACTGAGCTGAAATTCACAATACAGCTCCATGAGGCCGAAGGGAGCTGCAGATTCAGGTAATAATTATCTGTCGACTCAACACAGAGGATAAAATGCAGGAGGGCCGAGCATGACGCAGTATTTGCAAATGTCATGAAGGAGTGAGAGAGAGAGGAAGGCTGAGTTGTGGTTGTGCTAAGAAGGCAGTCAGGGAAGATTAGTGCCCATGTGAGAGCAGGAGGGATTTGACTGGATTGCACAGGGTGACCTGCTGCGCTCCTGTAAACATCAGCGAGATGGACCCTTCCTACCACAGTTTACAGTGAGGACACGCTTTAACCCCGTTTTCCCAGCAGGAGGAAGAACTCCATGTAGTAACTCATGATGCCTCTTCATCCTTAGTCATGTTTCTTCTTAGCATGATGTGGTCAAGGATACATATTTCAGTATAAACAGCAAAACAGTCAGTGACAAATAAGCATAGCAACATAATAGAGCCGTACACAGTCCTATGGGAGTGGTTTGATAGTATAATCGGACATATGATGCAGAGTGGAGTGACATGACATTATCTGGTCTCACATACCTCTGACTATATTGGCTGTGGCAGCCTGAGTAACTGCACTTGATATGCTACATAATCTAATCTGTGCTGCAGTCACAAATAGACATCCATAACAATACTTCCCTGTGCTGTAACAGCGGTGCATCGCCCCTATATGAGACTACGGAGAGTTGAAATTGTTTCGTCTCCATTCATGTTAACAGCGAGGCTTGAATCGAGGAGCGCAGCTGTCGTCGTGACAGATGGATGAAGGGTGCTTCAGTAAATCCATCCACTACGACATTAACCCTTGGGAAGTGAAAATAGACGAACCCTAAATGCTTCACTAGTTACTAATTAATTATTTTACACAAGACATCATTACAGGACGGCGGCCATGAGTGGTGTAACTTCCCCTCTAAATAACAAGGGATGATTATGTGGCTCATGGAGAATCAGTCAGTCAAGTATGGAAAATCTGCGGCGCGCAGATCATAAGAGCTTTTCCCAGCTAACTACCAGGGATCACCAATACATCTGCCCCCCTCGGTGTGACCCCCTGCATGCCTCCTACACACACACACACACACATAGACACCACATAGCAACCACTAACAACAGCCCAGCATACAAAAATAACTGAGATTAGCCTAATCTCCACACTTATCACTTTAGCCACCCTCCCAGGTCTATATCTGTCATCTGTCTGCTTACTGTACTGTGCACACCATGCAGAAGGAAACGTGCTCATGGTGGGGGGGGGGGGGGCGGGATATCCCATGGGGGCGGACACAAGATCAAAGCTGC
>JAPZDY010000011.1:15433441-15452818 GCA_029783645.1 Ctenochaetus hawaiiensis
GCTACTTATTGCCTAAGATAAAAATGTTTGTCACACAGGAAGCCGAATTGCCAGAGACACCCCCGGCCCCCCCCCCCCCCCCCCCCCCACCCCCCGGGGTCGGACACAAGATCAAAGCTGCTTTCAATGACCGTTTTTTTCTAATTCTGGAAGAGGGGGGATTAATAAAAGTCATATAAAAAAAAAAAAAGGTTTCGGAACATTAAAGTGTGAGATGAGTTTAAAAACAAAACTATGCGTCCAAAAAAAGCAGCAGATGTTGGAGGAAAAATAGCAGATGTTGGTTTTGTTGCAGGGCTGCTGGAGCAGTTATACCTCCGGCTCAATAACAGAAGATGGCAGCCATGTAGGAGCGCCGCACGTATTGCTTACTTTCTCTGATTTGGTCATTTGAATAGCACAAGAGCTGGTTCCATTTGTCTCATAAATATTTATGATTAAAAAACTGTTAATTTTAAATTGCATTCGATTTTTTTTTTTTTTTGCCTGCCACTGTCTCGACAAACTCTTCCTTTCTCTTTTTCTCAGTCTTCTTCCTCTCTGTGTCACTATCTTTCTGTCTCTCGGTCTTTACCGCGCGGACATGTCTGTTTATATCTTACATCAAATAAAGGGCCGAAGTGAGAGACAGACCGTCGGTGACAGGCAGAGGAGGGAAAAGGGCGAGACAGATAGAGAAATAGAGGTACTCCCTGTGGAGGATTATACAACGATTTAAAGGTCATCCATTCGCTTACAGTGACAGTATGAAACAAATTGACCTGTTAAGCCAGCAGATGCAACTACAGGAGGATTGTAAGCTTGATTATAACGATCTATCAGTATATCAGGTGTTTTTATTTATTTTTAACTTGTTAAATTGCCTCAGTGGACAAAAGCAAGAAGATAACATCTGTCAATAAGTATGAAGTCTAACAATTTTGAATGTTTCATTTATGAAAAAGTGAAATTGGAAGTCTAAACATATTTTGGTCCCTTTAATTCCTGCAGGACTCTTCACACTCTTTAAAAATCTTTTTATTTATTTCTTCCAAGGTTGGCTCATATAACCATGTTTAAAATAGTTCAAAATATTAGCTTGAATTAAGAAATGAGAAAAACCAGCCTTGTCTTTAGCCTTCACGGCCAATAAATGACTTTTTTTGTGAGTAAATTCAGGTTTTTAGAAAGTTTTTTTAGCCTAAGACATAAGAGAATTGACTCAAACCCTGAAGAGCTTTAACTGAGTTTTCAATAAAAATTACACAAAACAAAATTAAATAGTTTTCACAGAATATTATGATGTTTTTTTGTTTTAGGCTTAAAAGATTTGGATGCTGACAACAAAACATTTATTCAAACAAACCATTAAAACTTGGTACTTCCTCCTCAGCTCAACTAAACTGAGAGCAGCTGCGGTCAAGCGAGATGAGGAGTGACTGAGGAGAGAGAGGAGTGTTTCTGAGGACAAAACCAGTGAATCAGAGAATAAAAAGTCAACTTTCTTATCGTTATTTCACAGCAATTACATTCAAAACCACAAATACACTCCCACCTCTGTAAGTTGTCAAAATGCTGAATTTTGTGTAAATTTAGCTGAAGCACACACTTCATACTCGACAAAAGCAGTGTGTGTGTGTGTGTGTGTGTTTGTGTATGTCTGTGCCTGTCCAGCCTGCAGTCACACACAGACACACACACTTGCAGCCTGTAATACAGGTAGAACAGAGGAGAGAGACAGCCATGTAACCTGGTTGCTATAGTTTTCACAGAACTTGACCTCATGCAGGTGGGAGGAGGGTTCACATCACATCGCTGCCTGAAGGCTCACAGCCAGAAACGTCCCGAACACACAAGAATACAAAGAGAATAAGAAAAAACAGGCAGAGGGCAAAAGTATCTGCAGATTTAAACACAGTTACATACCTCCAGTAGGTCACGAGCATGACTTTTTATTTTGGATGAGTCAATAGATTGTATTTTAGGAAAATTCTTCTAGTGTACCTGCATCCTCTTTGTCTTCTCACTACAAAGCTATCAAGGCTTCCTGTTGTTGATCCATGTGCAATAAACATAAAGGTATCTGAGACACAATTTGGCGGTACATCTAATTTTTGATAAAGCAAAGCCTGCACATCAACTCCAATCCAAACCTTTATGAGTTTGATGAAGTTTCTGTTTAAACATTATTACATTTTGTTTCAATAAGGTCATATTTTTATGATTTGTGTAAAACTTTGTTCCTCAAGTTAGATCCAGACTATAGTTCAATAATAAACACAGGAATAAAACTTTGCTGTGCTGCTTTTAGAGCTGAGTTTTCTCTTTTTTTGACACTGTTGGTCTGACAGTTAACTGCGTGGTCTTTACCATATGGTCAAGCAATTAACAAACTCCACCGCGGTTAACAAGACCAACCAGCAACAGAAGGAGCACTGAGTGGCTTGGCAAAGGGAAAATGGGTTAAATCTACAGGGGGATGAGGGGAAAAACTCTTTCTTTCAGGCAGTGGAGTCTGGGATTTTCCAGCCCGTGGGCCAAGAGCGAGCTTCCCTCAGTGAGCCGAGCAAGAACGCGATTCGAGGCACATTATGTTCATCGTCAGAGAGTCGTGTCTTAAAACAGAGAGGACAGGAACACAGACGGGATGAGAAGGGAAAAAGCATTGTCCTTCGTTTTTTGTTTTTTTGTTTTTTGTCTGCTCGACAAAATTGAGCTGGAGGAGTCCATTAAGGTTGTTGTGTGTGACTTGACTTGCTTGTTTGTGTTGTTTGTGTGTAGGTGAGTGTGTGTGACAGGGAAAAGAAAAGAGAGACATAGACAGAAAGACAGAGAGAGATCATGTTTTTTGGAAAAGATTAATCAGAGAAAGAATATTTCTACATTTTATATACTAAAGCTATGGAAGCCGAAATGACAGTTTATGGTTTAAAAGCACATTTCCTACATTTTAATATATTCTTTAGTTTGCACAGACAAAATAATGCATCCTTGTCCAGTGTAACGAACACTGATGCTGGTTTAGTTCAGCTATAACTGTGTGGGTGCCTCTCAAAAAGAGTCGCCCCCTCTTCCTCCTCACAGCATGTCAAACGTGTGACAGGCAGACTGTCGCACATAAAGGCACGTGACAGAGCTCCTAAGCCCCCCCGACAGAGTGCAACTCCCACACACTAGACAGCAAAGGTCTGCTCGGCCTCCCACAGCCTGACCGGTCATGATCTGCAGCACCAAACACAGGGTGTGGCCCCCAAACCTGCTCATGCTCATGTGACCAGAATGCTGCAAAACGCTGCAGATAACAGAAACACACATGCAAGGCTGTCATCCATTCACATACTGTTGCAACATGGGAAAAAAAAATCAGAGTTAGAGAATGTTAAGAAGGCATTTTATGAGCTCTGCTGTCTGAGATTGTATTGAATAAAATAATACAATATGGTCATTTGTTTCATTTTTATTTTCAAAAGAAGTGCTGCTGTTTTAAGACTTGCTCAGCTAAATGGCATAAAACATGCACAAACATCACTATGGAGCTTGAACACTGATAAAAAATGCAAGAGTGAAGAAGAAGGAACAGCAAATTCACTGTTCTGCAGCCAAGTGCTTGGTAGCCATGGACAGCAAATTTGCTTCCACTTATGCATTAGTGACAAATGCGATGTGTCAAATTATGGAAATTAGTTGAAAGTCTCTGCACAGCACTTGTATTTACTTATATTGAATCAAGCTGAAGCTTCATTTCTCTGTATTATGTCCATTTTGTTTAGTTTTGTCCTCAGATCTGAGATTCAGGACTACATTTGCTAGCATGTACATACACAGAAATATGCATTGGACCTTTTATTTACTAAGGATTCAATTTACTTTAAGTTAGAAGACTTTCAGCATCAGCAACCACCTACATAGATACATTTTGAGATGCAAGATGCTTTGTAGAGATGATATTTGTCCATCAGACTTGGAATAAAATGAAGTATTGAGCTCTAAATCAGTCCAATCCACCTGCACCAGCAAAAAAATATGGCATCTATTACTCATAAAATCATAAAATCAGTACCTGTCTCTGCTCCGAAGCCAAGACCAGAGACCCAGACAAAGCAACTGCTCCTCCAGCAGCTCAGATCGAAGCTGCATGGAGGATGTAGGTGGGTGGCACTGATATGACTGATTTCTCCCTGGACTCACACATTAGTGTATCCAAACGCACACTAGAAATGGTCCTTCAAGTTAACACCGTGCACTGGACTCATCACAGCTGCGACATTTGCGCCTCATCTTTAATGGTGTAGAAGTATTACTCACACCTGCACCTGCATATTAGTCTGTATTAATTAACCTTTATGCAGTCTGCAAAGCTCAAACTGACGTATTTCTGTCTTTGATTCATACGCATAAAAAAGATAAACATTACTCAGGACAAGCAAGCTGCACCTCAGACTGCTGCTTCTGCTTGATAAATGACACGCACGTCTTCAGGCGCAGAAAAGTCGCCCCTCAGTGTCCTCGACATACCTTCGAGTGAAATCAGACCTTTGTGTGCTTTGCAAAACAATTTCTAATCCCAACTTCTTCTTCTTCTTCTTGGGACGTTAAATATAAACAACCAGCTGTGCAGCCTTGACTGGATGTACTTTAGTGCAGAATCTGGGCTAACTAACACCTGCTCCAGAGCTAAAACCTGTCCTGGGTTGAACCACTTTCCCAGCATGCCTCATCTCACAGAGTTTAAATCTAAAAGATTAGCAGATTCATTTGTTTGTGACTGTTTTGTTTATTATTTCCTTATCAGTTTTGATCTGATATCTCAGAATACTTATCTTGAGACATCATTTCTATTATTTTTCTTTGCTAGAATAAAAAAAAAAAAAAAGGAAAACATTTTTTAAAAGGGTTAAAAAGATTTGCTGCGTTACCAAGCTGCCATATGCCACCCCAAGGCTACTGGGTATAGAAATATCCAAATGCACACACATGAACATATAACGATGACACATTCCCACAACAATCCTCGGCCTCACACATCACATCAGATCAGATCACATCACATAACAGGAAACGGTTGTATACAGTCATCAGCCGACGGCTCTGCTCCAACACGGCTCTTTCACAGACTGAAGTCCTGCAGCCGGTCACATTCCAGCTCCTTCCGTCCTACAACTAAATGCCATTTCAGAGAACATGGTAATGAGGCCAGGCTCATTTTAATTATCCTCCCATAAATGTCATTTGCTGTTCTCTGTGATGAATTGTATTGTATATTTTTCTTCGGATGGATTTGTGCCGTTTGTTCCAGCGCTGCAGTCGCTGTGGCAAAGTGCATGTAGGTGCAGCTTTAACAAGAGCAGAGCACATGCACCCGAACGCAAACACGTTTAAAAACCCTCTGTCCTTACTTCATTTACAAGCTGTAATTACAGAGAGGAGAAGCGTCAACACAATAGAAAATCAATCAGGGGAACATAATACAGGAATCACTGCTGTATGATGCACACAGTGATAAAACGTAACGCACACTGCCCTCCTGCTTCTGTCTTTCTTTGAATTTTCCATCAGTCTTTCTGTCTCTCCTGCTCTCTCTTTCAACCTCACACATGATTCAGCACTTCATGATTCAGCACACCTTCTATGTGTCTGCGTGTGTGTGTGTGTGTGCTACTGCACCTGCGAGCCTGCGTGACACCGGGCCCGAGGCCTCAAGGCGTCGAGCGCTTGGCAGAGCCTATTCACAGACATGTGAATCAAGTCAACAGGACTCTATAAAGCAAAGCCGACTAATCTCATCTGACACCACACTATCTGTTGCTGAGGTGGCAAATTACCTCACACAGTGGCTTCATCGTGATCTCCTTCAGTCACCTTACAAAGGCTGTGCCTCCCGTCAGCTGATTACAGTGCTGCCGCAGAGACTATTGATTAATCAGCATAAATGTAATCATCAGCTATAGATTATTGATATTGTTGTAGCAAAATTTTCTGTTTCTAGTTTGACTAACGTGAGAATTTGCTGTTCTTGTCTGTTTGCTAACCACAGCACACCTCTAAAAAAAAGTTAAGATGCTGTGAAAAACATAAATAAAAACAGAAAAAAAACAGTTTTGAAAAAGATTCTTGTTTACAAACTAAAATTACCCAGTTTTGTCACCAAATACACGGCCGGGAAACGACCCAACAGTCACTAAAATTGCACAGTTCTGGCACAGCAAACACAATTGGGAAATGTCCCAAAAAAGTTGCTGAAATTACCCAGTTTTGCAACTAAAAAATTAGGCTGGAAAATGTTCCAACAGTCACTAAAATTACCGAGCTATGATGGATGAAACTGTTGACTTTAAAGAGGTGTTGAACAGCGATCTACTGCTTGGCAGCTGTCTCGTCTATCCGTCACACCACCAGTGAGAATGTAATTTGCATTATGTTGTTTGGATACCTATTGAACAAACTTGCTAGAATATGTATTAAATGAATATATTGTACGTGTCCGAAGTTTGCAGAAACATACGAAACAAACATGTTACTCTTGAGTTCTTAAAGTGGTGAACCTAAACTCTTTCCTTGCTTTTGAACATCTGAGCCTTCTTAGGATGCCCCTTTCATCCTCAGTCATGGGTGGTGTTGTGTTGGATGGAGAGAAAAAGCTCTGAAGACATCACCTTGCACTCTGGGAAGTTGAAAAAGGGTGTTTGTCAAAGAAATAACATGCAGAAATTGTTTCTTGCTGCTCCGTTTTCACCCTCTTTCATCTTTTGACCTGAATTTAGGTGTGAGTTTGCATCTAATTTTGTAACTGCAACGTATATTATTAGACATAATGTATGCACCAGATGAGGAGAGCTATTTTTACTAAAATATATATATTAATAATAAACACTGCTGAAGCTCTGTCCTGGCTTTAATTCAGCAAAAGACCACGAGACACTGTGAAAAGGTGCAGACAAACATTCACACCTCCACTGTCAGCCTGTTAAAAAGTGAGTTTCAAAAAAAAAGGTCGGCTGTCAGACTGTCACACAGTAGTACAGGTTTTCTCAGAGACCAAATTTAGCCCATGTAATGTAGTTACAGTCTCCTCTGCCGCTCCCACGCAATGAACTAGATACCCAGGTCAGTTGGCTCACATTTTCCCCTCTTTCAGATCAATTTACAGACTGAGCTGTGAATCAACCTTGTACCTTTGCTGGGGATGAGGTAAACCTGCAGGCACGATAATTAAACAGATCGCTTGCATCACGCTCTGCTGTCGGCTGTGGCAGATAATACTGTGGCTTTATCTTTCTGAAAGAGGCAGCTTAATGCACTAAATATGAACCAGTTTCTTTAGCAGACAAATACTGGCGAGTTAAAGCTCTTCTTCAGGCTTTTCAAATTAAAACTCCCATCCAGTCATTTGCTGTTAGCCTCCTTCAACCATGAGTGTTTATATGAAGTGTCATAATTGAGAGACTTACATCAGGTCACATGGTAAAATGTTTTTGTAAGGACTTAAAAAAACTGTGTTTTAATATATGAGCAACACAAGTGGGAAGCAACTGACTAAGATGAAAACCTCAAAATTAAACTAAACAATGAAAGACCCTTAAATAGAACAATCTAATCTCTAAAGGTGAATTGGTTTGTTATGCTGATCTTCACAGAAACAGGTTGCACTTTATCTTTGAGATGCTAAAAGCATGAAGCAGCTCACAGGCAGCTGCTAAGCGCTTCACACACATTCACTTTGTTTTCAACAAATAATGGTTTAATTATACGTAGAAGAGCCGAACATGAATCCACTTCACTGGTTCAGGGAAGCCACACCCTTCATCAGGAAGGTGTACAGTGCATCTGATCCTTGAAAAACGATGCTTCAGGGCATATTTATGCAATAAACCAAACTCTGGCAAGGACTCGACGGCCTGAGATGATGACACAGTTTCATCACCAGGAGCAGAACAGAGAAGCTGGAAAGAGGGGATGAAATAAAGTGAAGTGCACTGAAGTAGAGCTTCTGCACCTAAAGTGGCATAGCATGTGAAACTGGTGACAGCATCATTTACTGCTACTATAGTGTGTTTTTATTGTAGTGTGCGCTTGAACTGCCCCACATCTAATATATCTGTTTAACTAGAGAGGAAAATTAGACTTAATTGGAGGGAAAATGTGTCAAAATGCTCAAACCACATGTATTTTTTAGTGCTTATTTTAATAATTGGTGAGTCAGCAGTCTATGTCATTTGACACACACTCACACAAATGCACACGCATACACACACGCACACAAATCGTTCAAATGCAAATTGCAAAAAACAGCCTCCAGCCTCAGAACAGCTCCATGCCGACATCTTCCTCAGTATTTTAAGTTTATCAATAAAAAAAAGCAGATTGCCATATATTAATTATATTCCCAAACAGACTTTCAGAGATTATAGAAGCTTAGACTGACATTAGCTAGTTATGGGTCTTATCTAGTTTTACTGTTTAAATTAGACTGCAAAATGTCATCATAATGTTTTCATTTGAATTCAGACTGACAGAGAGAAACAGTAATTAGGATAAAAAACTGTTCTGACTTTTCCCAAGAGGACAGGCTTTATAAAATACACCAGATGGTGAAGTAACTTATTCAAGCTGATGTTGTATTTTTTCCAGTTAAAAAAATTAACTGAAACTGGATATTTACATTTCTTTGGAATGTGTAGCCCATATATTTCACCTTTTTAGATCAGTGAGATTGAAGCAGTTTTCAATTTTCTAAACATTACAAGGGAAGCATAGATGTTTTTCTTATTAGTGCATACAGGTTTTAAGTGATCTCTACTTCTCAAATGGTCAATATAAGTTCATTTTTTTTTTACCAATAATTTGCATTATACGGGGTAAAATGTGCCATTATTGCCGCTGCCATTATTTACAGTAAACCGTGAGTTGGAAAAACAAATATGCAATGCTATAAAGATTTGGATTACTGATTTGTCACCGACAGACACTGACACCCCTGGGGGGCTGATATGCTGCCACAAGCCCAACCTGAGCCCTTGTGCCTGAGCTGGGATCTGGCAGGAGTCCTGGTGGCTGTGATGAGCCAGATGTGGCACTGGGAGCAGTGGGGATTCTCCACGGCAGTTTGAAAAATGTTATCCTCTTATTCTGCTTTTCCATGTTTTTTTTTCTCTCTTTTTAAACACAATAAACCGAAACCCACAGAGCACAGTGTGGTATCTGAATGTATTCCTGGTAACATGAATCATAGAGATCTCTCCAACGAAAGCGCAAAGAGCAGAAGTTGGAAGAAAAGTGACTGTCGTGACTGTAAGGTCATCAGGATAATTAGCTCTGAATCTGAGAGGATGAGAAATAATAAGGGAAACATAAGGGGAGCAGGGTTAGAAATGAATAAGAGCAGGGGGCAAAAATGCCCTTGAAAGATCTGAAAATGCCTGTGAAAATAAAGATGAAAGGGCAAAAAATGCCCCGATAACTGTTCTCATTATTTCATTGAATTATTAAATACTCAGCCATTAAATATGACTCCCCTGTGGGCCACTATAGGTGAGAGGTAGAAATCTATGACAAGGGGATTTTTTTCCATGCTTTCTAGACGGGAAATACGGAGCCAAATAAAGGGTTTTGTTAGGCCACAAGGGGGCAGCAGAACAAGCTAAGTAAACACAACAATCACATATTGTTTACGCATAAAGTGGATAAAGAGAACAAACTCATCACAACATTATCAGTCATTTGGACTCCTGTGATTGGCCGCCTGATTAAAAACAGGTCCATTATTCATTCTCTTTGTAACGCTGTTTTGGTCTCCACCATCTCCTCAGGAAAAAGTGGCACTTGACCAGTAGCAGCTGGTGCTTGCCCTCTGCCGCCACCTGTTGAGTGGTGGTGTAAATCAGCTGTATGCCATTAGGCTGCTGGCAAAATGTGCCCTCTTGTAGTGAGGTGAAGCGAACTGCACATGTACAACGCGAGTCAATGTGCAAAAGGTTCTTGCACTCTGGGCCTTCTGCAGTATGTTTACACACAAGTGGCTACCTTTGCTGTCTGGGCAGGTGGTATGCAGTGGGTTTATCAGACTTTTCTCACTAAAAACTGCCTGCTGAGGCCAGAAAGGGGGTTAATAACAGTGGGAAGAATCACCTGCAGCTGTAAAACAAAGTAATGAGCCGAAAGACATTAAAATGTTCTGAGTCAGGTGCTGATTCTCTGTGGCCTCATCACTACAAGTGATAATTTTCACATTAAATTTGACCCATTGATAATTTAAACATAAAGTAAAACACGTTTTAAGTGGCAGTATTTCACTAAAAATAGTTTAGAAAAGAGCTAAATGTTTAAAAGAAAAAAAAGTAAAACATTCTCTTGAAAGAACATCACATTATCATCCACATTTTTTGCTCCTTCTGATGCACAACACATATGTTTAGACTAAGGTGCGGCATATACATGTCTTTGATTCAAGCTACACATACTAGACATTAAAATATTGCACTCAAGTGTTTACATGGGCAAAGAACATAAGAAAAACCGAGTTACTTCCAGGTGTGTCAACAGCACATCAGCCTCCGTTTGGTTGGCGCTTGTTTAAATTGTGGTCTGTTTGAGCGCACAGCGTATTTACTGCTCAGCATGACCTTCACACTGTACGCTGCAATTTCCCTAAGTACTCAGCGATGCAATAATTATGCGTTAGCAAACAAATGAATGAAGGCCTGAACAAACACACAGAGAATCGTGTGTGGTGGCACCAAGTAAGCCGGGTTCAGGGCCTGCAAAACCAAAAACCAAGTTCATCTTACTGGTGATTTTAAAAATTTAGAGGAGGAATTTCTAATGTTTATCTAAACTACTGCATCATATATATTTGCTTTTCTTACCATCATTATTTTGCCTGACTAATTGACACAGCCAGATGGAGTCACGTACCGCTCCTCTCTAATGAACGACAGCAGAGTGAGTTGCCTAAATAAGATGCATCAGTTCCTTTGTGGGCACTAACACTGCAGCAACTCAGCTGTTTAATTTGAACCACAATACCCAGCAGCCACTCCCCTGCAGTTTGGTCCATAACAGGTTCCTGTTGTGACACAAACATCTTCAACACAGGACAGTATTTACTGAGGAAAGTGAGGCATGAAATAAACCCTCCTCACCTCATTCCTACTTTAAATTCTGCTCCTGGGAGTAAAAAAAAAGGAAGCTTGTAGGAGTGTGAGAAGAAGAAGAAGATGCATGTTAAATTTCAGCTTCTTGTCACGGACTGTCGACGTTAAGATCTCTGGAAAACATAGAGGAACAGCTCTGATAGAGAGTGTTTTGGCAACACAACAAATCTGACTTAGCCCAGTTCTGACTGTCCAGCCTGCGCTGATGAAATAACGGCCCTCTTTTACTTCGCAGATGGAGGGAAGAGATGGTGACAAAGTGAAGGGGGGGTGCAGGGAGCACACGACAGATGAAGGAATGACGGACGTGCGGGCCGGAGGATGATTTATTGTCGAAACTCACTGTCTGAATAACTAACTGAGTCCATCCCGGCTGATGTAACGATGGTTCACTGTTTGAAACCCATTATGATGGCAAGAGACTGCATTTGTCCCCCCATTAAAGCGCTAATCCTGCATCCCACACCTAACATGTTACGACAGCTTGGAATTTTTCCATTGAAAGCCTTTTCTCTCCTCACTCGTCTCCTGCGGATGTGACTGATTCGCTGTTGTTTTGTCATTCACTGTGTCTGTTTAATGTGTTTCCACCAAAGCAACTGTATTTTCATATGATTTGTATACTGTATTGTCAAGCACAGAGGTTAAACCCAACAACATGTTAGAGAAAGAGAGAGTCTTAAAAGAGGATGGTGAACAGAGTGAGAGAGTGAGAGAGTGAGAGGAGAGCATGCAAGAGGGAGAGGAGGAAAAACCAGAGAGGTAGAAACAGAGTTTGATAAGCAGAAAGACAAAAAAAGAGACAAAGCTGAACAACTGAGCGTGAGGGAGACAAACTAGGAGAGCAGAGCTGTTTTATCCGAGCGTTATGACACATCCCTACATATACTGCACCGCCTGCCTGCAAGCTCGCTGCAGATTTTCATTAAGCTCGCGGCGTCGTCTATTTGTGTTTCTAACCTGGTCCTTACCATCTCATCCTCCCACTGCATACAGCTCTGCAAACTAAACAGCAGCACAACGCACAGAGCTGCCCTATAAGAAATGCATAATCAACTTCCCACACTGTGTGCATACCAAGATGATAACACCAGGCCACTGCGACCCATATGGTGCTCACTTTTCAGAATATGGTCGGTGATGTTAGCGTGTGTGTCCTTTGGTAAACTCCACATTTACAAAAGCTTGAATAATGTTCTGCTGAAGCATTAATAATGCTTTTGTTTTCCAAATGCCACATTATGCAGCAAGGGTAATATAACACAGTTTAAAACTCGCACTGACAGAAAAATATAAGCTACCATAAACACCATAAAAGTCTGCTGCCTCTTTGCAGCTCGAGCCCGGAGATGATCTTCTCCTGCTTCATAAATGTTCACTGATCCATAGCATGGCTGGGGAATTGGACACGCTGCACTATTGTACTTCGTGCACTTAAGTTCTGGGCTGATGTTCAAAACTACGTCATACTTTTAGCCTACATTTTTAGATGTATAACATTTTGTTTCCCTGGTGCATCTTTAAACAATTTACTATCTATTTTTGCACATCCTTTGTTACTGATGCCTCGCTAAAATGTGCAGGATGTGCACTCCAAAGAATAAGAGCGCATGTCGATCCCTGACAGACACGCAGTTTGTTTCAGCCGGTGTAACACACAGCAGTGATAACAACAGGGTAGTCGGACAGTGAGGGACTAACAGGGAGCTGTGGGGGCAAGGACATTCAGGACGAGGTGAGGGATGGAGGAGGCGTTATGGTCGACCATTTACATTTTATCGACGCTACATTTCAAGTCAAACGTAACGTTGGTGTGTTGGTCATAATGTCCAAAATGTATCCGTCCGCAGCAGCAGCATCAGCAGCAGCAGCAGCAGTTCATTCATGATATGGAGAAGCTCAATCTTTTGATCAGTCAGTGTATAATGAAATCGCTACCGGCAGAGGGAGAAGACTAGAGCTCGGCTAAATAGTCTGAGTCAGGGAGTGCAAGGACTCGATGGAGGGTAATAATGTATCACTCTCGATTATGTCCAGTGGGGTTTAACCTTGTGGATGTTCACACAAAACCCACCAGAGGCATCTAGAACAACCACACGAGCAGAACATTAAGACGGGAGCTCATTTAGCCTCTAATACACATCACCTTTATATAGATACAGTGAAATGCCCTCTTGATGATATGATTATATTATGTCATGCCCAGAATCCATGAATTTGACAATTTTCTCCTAAAAAATTTGAGGTAATTACCTTTAATTTTTAATTTTGAATTAATTTCACCCATTAATGAGTTGAGACTGACATTACCACTTACTATCCACAGATTTGCCGTCTGACAAATGGTGACTGACAGCACCCATTGGTCTTATGCATGCACAATTATATCAGTGCATTAACCTTTCTAGGTTGCTGCTGGGAAAAGCACCCAGAGAACCACAACGCAGCACAAAAATGTGAACAACCATAACTTTGTCAGTCTGCATTGTCCTGGTCTGTGCTTTTACATCAGTTCTTGTCGTGTTTTTTTTTATTGTTCACTGATACAAACAGACAAGTAAGACATATACGCACCTCCTCCCACTGGTGTATGTATCTGATGAGTCGGGACAGTCTCAACAGACGCAGAAGACTGAGGATCTTGGTGAAGCGGACGATTCGCAGGGCGCGGGCTGTTTTATATACCTCTGAGTCAAAGCCTTTCTCCACTATTAAAAAGATATAATCCACTGGAATGGAGGAGAGGAAGTCCACGACGAACCAGCTCTTCAGGTAATTCATCTTGATGACCTTGGGGTCGAGGATGATCTCAGAGCTCTCCTCGTTGACGATCCCCGTCCTGAAGTTCATGACCAGGTCCACCAGGAAGATGGTGTCCGAGGCCACGTTGAAGACCAGCCAGGTGGTGGTAGTCTGCTCTGAGAAGAAGGTTATTCCCACAGGAATGATGATTAGATTCCCCATCATCATGATGAGCATTATCAAGTCCCAGTAGAACCTGCAGAGGGACACACGAGAGTCAGTAATGCAAAGGAGAAAACATGTAAAGATGTAAGTGTATTCACACTGCCAAAGAAGGGTAATGCATTTCAAGGGTTTTGCCTGAGAATATAAAGCTTCATCAGTTTGCTGTAAGGCAAAGAGTGATGCAAAATGGTTTTCAAGTGCAAGAAAACAAAGAACAGCATGTACAGCATCTCAACAAGGCAGAACAGCAGTGCTTTAGGACAAATGCCAACATCAGCTTGCTACTTTCCTCACAATCAATATATTAGCATGCTGATGTTAAGTAGGTATAATGTTTAGTATGCACGCCGTGTAAATTTAATGTGCCAGTATGCTAACCTTTGCTAATTAGCACTTAGCACAAGTACGGCTGGGGAAAGTATTAATTTTGCATGAATTTAGTCATAAATCTGAGCATTTTAAACTAGACGGAAAGTGGGAGGATCACGAAGGTTGTTTGAGTTCAGAGTCTGCAGCTCTTAAAAGCTGAAGTTGGGCACTAAATACAAGAACAGCATGATAATATGTTCACAACGGAAATGCTGCTGTAACATGTTGATGTTCAGCTGATAATGTTAACTATTATCAGCATTTATCTGCCATGTTAGCATGCAAAATACATCAAGGTTGGTAAGAGTTTAAATGTTGAGACTTTTCACCTGTAGCCACAGATGTTAACATCATGGTGGCACTACAGGAAAACTCAGGAGATCATAACAGTCAGAGGGATTCATCTTCTGGGGACACTGAGGATCTGCACAACATGAGGTGACTCAGTCTGAACCAAAATGGTGGATTGATCAAGTGCAATTTCTCAGAGCAATGCAGCAACCTGGGTGTTATTGTAGAAGAACTTGTTTCTTTCTGTGGAACTTCTACTGTCAGCATTTATCATACAGCATGTTTTCCAATATGTTTAAGCACCAAAACTCAGGCAGAAATAACACACAGGTTTGTGGATGTGCAGGGGATCCAAGTCCTCACATGCTTTGGTCGTCTCAGATTTGACATCTACACATCTATTGTTTTTGTCACCAAATCTCTTCTATTTTCTGCAGATCTGTGCCCTAAGTTAAGTATAGTTCAAGGACATCACGACGTGTGCAGCCAGCACTTACTGTATGCATTCAGGGCACAGTGAGAATGAGACCCTCTCATCCTTCCCGGCTGTGTTAATGTCCCTGCCCTCTGTCTTGTGATGAACAGGGACAGAAGTGATTCATCAGCACCCTGCTCTTTTCAAGAAGTGTCCTGGGCCTCGATAAAGGCCGAGCAACCATGAATGAAAATAGACGCTTTCAGGAATCCTATCTCGAGCTAAAAACTCTCCACTGACGCCATTCCCTGCTGCCTGACTGCCTGCCTCTGCCTTGCTGCCCGTTCAAATGCTGATGTTGAGGATGGAAATGGACTGGCTGGCTGCTTGGCAGGCTGCCTGTCTGGCTGGCTGGCAGACTGTTCACCCAGTAATGGATCTGTTTGAATGAATTAAGACGGGGCCTTGGCTTTATAAATATCCACAGATCATGTTTCCAATAATTGTCTTCACTTCAAGTAAACAGCGGTCATCTAGGTGGTTTATAATATCCACTGTGGGTATTTTTACACCAGCTGGCATTGAACTGGGAAAAGCTGAGCGTCCACCGCAGGAACTTTCCCCGGGAACAAGGAACCTTTGTGCAGTTCCACAACAGGGAAAAGGCTCTAAATTAAGTTTCAGGGGCATTTTTTTACCCCAAAAAGTTTCTGCATGGGGGTAGTACTTTGTAAAAAATACAGAAACTTTGGGTGGGTTTTAAAGCACTGAACATTTTTATGTTGAGTCCTTGCAACATTTTTATTTTAGACAACATTTTAAAAAATCTGTTGCCACAAACTAGTTTGTTTTTGTTCATTGTGTTTTAACAAATCAACATGGAGCTACAAAAAGAAAGCATACGACAGATGAACCGACCTTCAGTGTTGTATAATGTAAATGTATGAAAATAAACTTTACTTTTAAAAATGTTAGCTGACAAATTAGTTTAATCTCGCGGGTCATGAGACTTCAGTGAAAATGCAGACAACAACAGGTTGGAGGAGCCTTTTGATTAAATGTTCCAGGGACTCTGGTTGGAAATGTGGCTGCGAAGGACCTTGACTGACACTTTGAATGGGCGATAAAGAACCAAACATGATGTTAACCACTTCTTTCAAGTTGAAAATAAAACACTTTTGCATAAACGAGCATCCAAACTGCAGGATTTAACTTCACCTAAGCTGATAACACACACACATCCTGAATAACATCATTTTGAAAACACAAACCCTGTCGTCAACCTTTCAGTCCCCTCAGACTTTGTGTCAGAATAACATACAGACTGCAAGAGTGTTTGTGCCTTCTGTTATTCTTATCCTTATTTATTTTAAATGTAATAAGAGACTGTGGTGAAAAATAATCTGCGATGGTTTGTTTTTTCAACTCTTTCATAACAAGACACTGAAAAAGACGTGTTCATCTCTGAGGGGAACAAGAAAAAAAGATGAAAACATGATGATAACAGTATATTTTTAGGGATCTTGTTAATTTGTAGACAACATAAATTACTTAACGCAGCAGCTTAATTAGTCTGTGGTCTACAAGGAGAGCTACATTATAACAAAGACAAAAATAAGGAAGACTTAAAAAAGTCAAAGTTCATTCATAGGACAGTGAGCAAAAAAAGGAACAAGATTATGTTTTTCCTTGTTAGACTGATTTGTAACCTCAAAAGAAAAGTAAAAGCAACAAAAAATGACAATTAAGCTTTGAAAGGAAAAATCAGAAAGATACTGACACGACTCAAAAACTGATAATCAGTATCTGCTAATTTGCTGAGTCTCAAGTAAAGAAAATAGTGTATAATTATGCATATTATTATTTTTCTGTTAGAAAGATGTTGTTTACAAAGTTCAATAAAAGATGAAATCCCTGAAAAAAACAGGAGCTCCTCAGATGTTTGAATGCCAAGTGACATTCCTCATTTTAATGCAGTTGGCCCCTTTTCTTTTTAAAGAGTCAGTCACGAAGTGTGCCAATGCAGTCATCTCCAACAAGACTGCACTCAGCTCCTGCTATGTTATTGTACTGAGCTCTTGCTTCATTGCTTTCTATCTGCAAATGCACCAAGCCCCAGTTAAACCAGTAGCTGAGAGCAGTGCACCCAGCTGTGACTGCAGCTCCTACCCCAGCAATGCACTTAGTCACCAACCCACCGGACCCACCTAAAAACAGGAGTGGCTGCAGAGCCACATAAGAGGAAAGCTACAAAGCACAAAAGATCAGTGATGTGGCAAAAAAAGTTGAAAAGAACCATCTGAGGTGGAGTATTAATCGTCGTAACTATCAATCGAGCTCCAAATCAAGTCGGCTCATTTCTTCTTGTAGGTTTTGCTCCCTACAACAAGTGCTCCATCATAATCAATGCCAGACTGCTCCTGCCAAGCAACAGAGGGAACCCCGCACAATCTCACTCAGCTCGGCCCGACCCCGTCCAATCTGCAGGGTAACGAGTGCACTGTGCAAGAGGTCACATACTGTACTGATGCACACAGCGAGGAAAACACGGACTACAGGACGCCAGTCTCTCTCGATCCGTCTCTCTCTTGGAGGGCATCAGGTTTGTTTGAATCAGACTTTACTCTATCCTTTAATCCCACAGACGCAGATTTTATACAGATGGGAGAGAAACATTATGAAATTTGTCCTTCTAAACTTCCAAATCCCCAAAATTTGAGTATAACCTTTGTATTTATAATACAAATATGTCATTTTTAAGACCCAGAGATGTCGCCAAGCAAGAAATCGCCCCTAATATTTTGCTCAACACAATAAACAATAAAAGAATAATTACAATGAGCAGGAACAGCAACGTGGCATTTTAGCTTCATTCATATGCGATTGTGCAACGGCTAAAAAACACCCATCTGTGCTGACCAAACAGATGCCCCCCTAATAACAGCCTGTGACAGAAAACATCACTGAGAGTCTTTTAAACTACGACAAAGGCCTCTCCTTAGCATAACCAGAGGTGTATGAGGCCGTGCATGAGGCCTCTCTAAAAATCTATGAATAATGAATATTACTAACCTGCCATTAATCTTTAAGCAGCCACTGTGTACAAAGAATAAGTTGGATATTGAGTTTCAAACACTCCCACAAAGCGATATGAGGCCCGTGTGAATAGTGGTGTCATTCATGGACTGTACTTACGTAAGACTCTTCATTAAAAGACCGAACAGGGTTTTTTGTTTTCTCTTATTGGTTCTG
Organism: Ctenochaetus hawaiiensis; assembly: GCA_029783645.1. Lineage (NCBI taxonomy): Eukaryota > Metazoa > Chordata > Actinopteri > Acanthuriformes > Acanthuridae > Ctenochaetus > Ctenochaetus hawaiiensis. The sequence goes on from JAPZDY010000011.1 coordinate 15,451,865, forward strand.
CCACAGCATACAAAAGAATCAGGGACGGTAACTGTGTAATATAATTATATGACGACGAAAGGTTGCTAGTGGTATACACTCCGGTAGCAAAAAGGCCACCAAACAAAAATAATTAAATTAAGCTCCACAGTAGAGAAACAAATTACCTTTTAAGCTACAGCACGAGAGGACCTGCCAAGAAAATTGTACCCTTGCACCTCCATCATTTATGCACCAGCATGATAGGTAGCTTGAAGCGCTACAACCTCGCAGCACTGTACCACTTTCAAGCCAGGAGGAAATCTTTCTGCCGTAGATGCTTCACGTCTTTAAAACTGGCTGGAGGACAAAGACTTGGAATGAAAAAAGACCCCTTTGGAAAATGTCACAGGGAAGGAACCTCAGGGGGCCGCGAGTTAGTGAAACATCTTAATACGGCAGAAATAAAAGGGGCCGATTTCCTTGAGCAGATTAAATTGCACAAATTCAAGCTGGTTGCTCAGTTTGTCCAATATGTTGCGTATTTAGGTTCTGATATAAGAAATTCATTCTGTATTTGCTCAACAGCAAAATGATCCACATTTTTTTTCAGTCTGTAGACTCGTTTTCTGGCTCTTTTCCCCTAAATTCCACTTCAATAAAACAAGTTCAGCATCCAGTAGATTAGTTACAAAAACAGCCCATAGAGTCTGAATAAGTAATAATTCGCTTGATTAATAAATAACTGAAAAAGGTATGCATTTCACCAAATTGATCAGGCCCTGCCCTCTGGCCATTTTGTAGGGGGGAGGGGGTCAATCTCCTTACATAATTGTTTTCAGAGACTGCTAAGCTCATTGACTGTTGTGTTGTATGACTAATCCTTGCCTACCATCATTGTACATCTGTGTGTGCATATGGGCATGTGCATGTGTTTTTGTATAGGTGAGTGGAGGGTATCCGGGTTAGCAGCTCTCATTGTTGCACTAGACTTAT
>JAPZDY010000011.1:15455799-15478718 GCA_029783645.1 Ctenochaetus hawaiiensis
CCTGCACCAGCCCCAGTAAATGAAGGCGATTACTGATTTTTTGAACTTGTACTAAAAGGCCTATCAAAATGTAAAATTATTCCATTAAAAGTTTATGTTCTGCATGTAAGTAAACAAGTTATCTCTGCATCCTGTGTTTTTTTTTTTCACTAGACTTTATCCTTCTGCTCTCTCCATCCTGTCATTAATATTCCTTCCTCATCACTTTATTTCCCAGCTACTTTCTCAGAGATGTCTTCTCTGTCTTCTACTCCACAGAATTCACTTTCCTCAGCTGGTAACTCAGTGACTAAGTCCACTGTTACTAAGGTAACTTAGTAACCAAGTCTGCTGTTACTAAGGTAACTTAGTAACTAATTTCACTGACCAACATTGGCAACATCCTTAAATGTTCACAAGCAGACCCGATAACTGTTAGAAAGCTATTTAGTACAGCAAAAGAGAGAAAAAGTTATTAAAACTACATATTGCTATCAATGTGTCATATTAGGTTATATATTTGTTTGAGATTTCATCGTAGCTCAGTTTTAATTCATCTTCAGAGCCTGTTTCCTTGATTTAATTTAGTTTCAGTTGTTCAGAAAAGTTAAGTTTGTTTTTTTTCTGGTACTTTTAGGTTGTTTTTGTCAGGATCAGGTATTATGTGTCAGAATAAAATGTGCAACTAAGTGCTTCTAATACAAATTTTTTGCAAAAAGAGGCCATAGTTTTCTTTTATTGTGCTTGTGTGAAATGACTATTAATGAACCTCATACCTTACTGCACCTTACCCTTTCATTTTCTATAACAACCTTGGTGTGATTAACACGTTATTGTATCCACTAAATTAATCAGTGAAACACACTGTTGTTTCATGTCATCCAGAATAATCTAATCTTGATCTGACGCAGCTATGGATGGACTTAAACAGTATTAAATTCCAGGTAAATTTTTTTAAACTCTTTACTTGACATTTGAGTAAGTTTTTGTACAAAAACCTTGCATGGGATTATGGAAAGATCATGTTTTAAGTTTAAAAACTGTCTTTTGGGTCAAAAATACTAATGAAGCTTATAGTCCATCAGAGAGCCAACTATGCTTACTCACTGTTTACATTCTCTCTCTTACTCTGTTTTGCTGCTTCCAGTTCATCGGTTGACCGAGGGCATTTCACCCTTTCAGTTAAACCTGTTATATTTAGCCAAGACCTCTGTAAGCCAATCATCCTGTTGCTGTCAAAGTTGAAAACTGTTCCTCTATCTGCTGCTGCTGTCAGTTGTTATATCTGTCAAATGGATGCAACCCTCCTGCAGTCCATTCACCTCCAGTCCTCATCACATTCAGCCTAGTGGTCCTTCCACTGAGTCCTGCTTGACATCACCTCCAGATTTTCAGCATCACGCTAAAATAATCCCGCAAAATAATGTCACAGTGGGGTCTAATTGCTAAATTCTCCTCATTATAATATAATTTTTTGTAAGGGAGAAGAAAATTTGCTTAAGCTAATTACTATTCAGATTCCAGGGCTGCTGTACAGCTGTATGCTATCAGTCCTGTATGGATGTTGAGTTATAGATGTGCTTAAAGTTACACAAGTCGCTTGCTGTTTAAGAATCTTGGCTACATGTGCAGTAAAATAACTTGATAACTTGTACACAAATGTAGTAGACACTGCTTAGAAGTAGCAGGGTCCCATCTTTGACATATAAAATACATGGTCCTTGGATTGGTGTATAGACATGTTTACCTGCCGATACACAATCTTGGCAGTATTGGAGACACTGGTGCTGATTTCAGAACATTTCTGTTGTCATCTGGTGAATTTTTTAGATAGACATGGCTAAATGCCCTATTTCACAATGTAAACAAAAGTAAATTGTGGGTCTTTCCTGTGATTTGGAACTGCTCCAAAATTTAATGGGTCCTCTCTTGGCCAGCTCTTAACACTTTTGCTAGTCTTCATAAAAATTTGACCAGTAGTTTTTCTGTGATCCTGCTGAGAAACAAACAAACTAAACTCAAAATAAAGTATAACCTCCTCAGTGACGTAAGAAATATTTGATCTTTCTTAAAATCTGATTTACTCAGGTTCCTCCTGCTTAAACCACTTAATGGTTGCATCAAAAGAGTATTTGCTTGTGGTTAGGAAGTGACTGTGCTTATGGCTGAAAGAAACTGAGGGTGACTGCTAATAGCACTCAGTAAAACCTCATTTCCATTGCAATGCACAGCTTGGCTCTTCCTGCCTCTGCTCATTGTTAGTACCAGTTTCTTCCCTTTTGTTTCCCACTGCAGATAGTTCTTCTCATTGTATGCAGAATTCTAGCTGATTGTAATTGTATTGCAGTGTGAAACTGCCATGGCATCATCTTCAGTGCAACACAAGCACAGGAACAACAGAGGACATCGAACTGTTTGTCAAAGGAAAAAAACTTTTATTCAATCGAACGCACCAAGACAAAAACCGCTCTGTATTTTATTGTTTCATTTTATGTCATTGTGATTTTATTGTGAGAGAAAACATTCATTAACTTCCTTTAAAACCACTCAGTGAGACTTTGAATCCCTCTGCATTGTGGCATATGCAGGCTGAACCCACGCGCTCAGTCTTTTCATGGCTACACAAAACAGCAGCTGGCTGTGTACATCACAAGAGAGGACATTAGCTCAGATATTTTGCATGTTTGGTAGTGGATTATTATGTAATGATCCAAATGTTATCGTAATTGAAACAGACATCCCTTGATTTATTTATTTATTTATTTATTTATTTTTGTGCCTTTGCACTCTCAGCTGGGTTTGTGTTGGGTTGGATTAGTTGGCATGCCAACTGTTTCCCCTACACAAGGCTTGTGTAACTTCAGTTACACAGTTAATGGGGCAGGGAGGGGAAAAAAAATGTTGCATAAGATTTATGGCTTAAAGTAATACTGATATTGAACAAAGTGCAAATCCCAGATGGCCTATTCACGTGTCAGGAAATAAATACAACAAGAATGAATTTTAGCGGGTGGAGAACGTGCGTCACAGAGAGGAGAGATGGATTCATCGGAGATAAACTCTCATGAAAGTTCGGCTAAATCTCATCACTAATTCAAAGTATTAACATCAGTGTTTGAACCTGCAGGAAAACTCCTCCAATAAAACAACAGTGTCTTAAAAAGGTGAGAAAAATAGAGGATTTTGCACAAAATTATGTATGTTGAGCTCTCATTGTTTAGATTCATAACCTTTTGCAAAAAATATGCATTAAATAGTTTACTATTATATATGCTATATAAAGTTTGATATGGTCCTATTGGGCTTTATTTCTGCCTATATACTATAATAGAGAATATCCAGAATATGGTGTACCAAATATCTTGCTTTCTGCATGATAAATTGTGTTCCTGATTCCTGTGATGGTCTCATTGGCCCTGCTGATATTGCATTGTGTCTCTAAGATTACATCCAGTCATCTCTGCTTACAGTCAATACCTCATCTGGACATGAAGCATTACATACCCCCGGACTGCCAGCCATTCCCTATGCCACAAATAGCATCAGCCAACTACAGGATGGCAGCGTTGTGTTACAATGGCCCCCCTTGGCCTCTTTTCATTTTCTGCAAGTCATTCAATGTATAGCCAGTTTATCCTTCAGAGAGGCTTTGTTTCTGCTCAAAAATACTTTCAGGCAACTTTTAGAATAATGCTGAGAAAGAAATTAAAATAAACAAAAAAAAGCTTCTGTAAATTTACTGGGATAAGTCGTCTGTATCAGATCAGTCACAAAGTAAAATTTGGAGTAAATCACAAGTGTTACTGCAACATTTGAGAGATGGAGCTCAATAACTGACACAAATTAAAAATACAAATCTTCCACCTCCTGGGCCGGACATGACTACTAATTCACTTGTCCTCTTTGGACTCTCGTCCCATGACTGACTACTTTAATTAAACCATGATTGGGGCTGGGAAGATGGTAGTGTTGTAATAGGATTGCGAGCTTTGGTCCAGCTCCAGCAGAGACTATCAGGGTATCATGAACCTCGGGGATGAGGCCGTGGCATTGGAAAGGGACCAGCTGAGGCTAAGGTTGGCTTAATCAGCAAACTGACTGGTAAAAAACAAATGAACTAAACAAATGAGAGCGTTACGGAGCTCAGTCAGGAAGATAATTACGATAAAACAATGGGGTATAGGTTTGTAAACATGAAAATGAACAAACCAATTAACGCAAGGTACAAAAACACAATGTCCAATTGTTGTTCTGTCTTGGCAGTGAGTAATTTCATCCATCTATGAACCCATCCACAACAATCTCCTACTTAAATGTCAATTAGTCTGATATTTTCATTAAAAAAAAAGCCAGAATAAACGTTTGTTCTCAAATTTTAGCTCATCATTTGCATCACGAAGCTGAAGAGGGACTTATTGCATCAATCAAATAATAATAAACCAGTTACATGTCAGTGGAGTTAATGTGACAGTTGGCATCACCATCTCATAATTAGATCCACACAGCTGAGCTCTTGTTTAACCTCTGCAGATTATGCAGCCACAAGGCTCCAGCCAACCTTTAAGCTTATATCCATGAATTAATGGGCATCTACTGCTTATCAACATTACATAAGAAAGAGATTTAGTGAGCCTCAGAGCTAATGATGCCTTGTGACATATAGTCCTGTGGCTTTAGTTGCATCTTATGGGAGAATATCGATGAAGGACGACTGGTGCCTTACCAAAACATAAGGCTCTTTATTATTCCTCAGTTTCTGACTTGACATATTGTAGGATTGTAATTTTAATTTTGTACTTGTGAATCACTGGAGGTCTTAAGACATCGGCAGAGTTGGACATATGAGGGCTAAAATATATTTATATATCTATATCTACATATATTTGTATGTCAATCTATATAGATATTCTGATATGACACTAACACAGTATAAGTGCTGGGGAATTTGCACTGATTATCATAGATCATTGGCTGGTGTGTAGTGCCGTGTCTGCCAAAATTCACATCTTTCAACTGCTAAGTAAGTTTGGATTATTTGGCATATTAAGAGATTCATTGTATTTAAAAGAATCATAATGAATATTGACAATATAATGTTGATAATGATAAAACATTAAGGAAACTAATGCAAACAGTTTAAATGATTTGTTGTGATTATTAAACAGCTCCATGAGGGAAAACAAATAAAGTGAATGAATTGAATTAGATTCATTTGTTAAGTAAGAAACCACTAAACACTCCAAGATCACGAGTTCATTGACTTCCATCCATGCAGTGTCACTTCCTGACCTTTCAATGTAATATAATTGACCAAAAACAGTAAAATAAGAAAATGCTGTATACAACTAGTGTCATGTAATATGGAATGAAGACTCAGCATAAATTAGTGCCAAATGGGCTTCTTGCCTGACCTGGATGCCACCCAGCTTTTCCACACCACAGAGTGACCCAGCACCTGATCCTGATTAGCTTGAAGGGCTAATACTTGTTAGCTAATACAAGTTACATTATTTTTAGAGGTCAGTTAAATGAGTGTGTACACAGTGTCTTAGCCTGAAATTTACCACCAGCCTGCATCTGTGCCCCATAAGACCTCTAACACTGTAAAACTCACTAAGTAACAATATGTTCATTGAATTTCACTAAAACTGCATGTGAGCAGCTACTTTCAAGAGGGATCTTACTGCTCAAATGTGTCTGTTTTACTCAGTTTTAATACCCGTATTTCCAGCATAGTGGTACAGTTTGAGTGAAGCTTTTGAGCTCCTATTTCCTCCGTAAAATAAAACGTTTCAGAGTTGGCTTCGCTGCCAGTTGGCCTTTGACCTTTTTGAGTAAAGTTGACAGAGTTCAGTTTGACATACGGTGCAGGTCGGCTGGAGTAGCACAGTTAACAGCCACCTTTGCCCCGAGGACACACATGCCTAGACAGTGGATCAGGTGTTGATGCACCATTGACAGCCTTTCACTGCCTAATTCCAGATTTGTGGCATACACAGTGTCCACTTGCTACGCGTAGTAATCCCAAAGGATTGGCAAGTATTTTTAGTAATGGATTTACTGGCGTCCGTTGATCCCTTGATGGGTGGCGTCTTTCAGAACAGTAATGGGGGGAGTGGGCCGTCCCAGCCTTGCTGAGCAAAGTGTTTATCAGTGCATATTTTGGTGTGTTCAGATTTCTCAGCTGTAAACTTGCAGGGCCTACCACAGTGTTTGAATAATGGGAGAAATGCACTAAGGTTTCCTTCCATTCTAACTTAAAAAATTGGCAAAATTTGTCCATCTGCTTTCTTATCTGAAACTTATTATGAAACCAAACAAGAATCTAATGATGATCTCATTGCAATTAACATGTTTTATTACTGTTTGTATTTATAAATGTTGGTATGTTGAACTGTCCAGGTCCTGCTTAGTTTCCAGTCATCACAAAGGGTGATTGATAAGTTCATGGCCTAAAGTAGAAGCAGATGAGTTTTAAAGTTCTTGTTACAGGTTCATGCAGAAAGTTTGATGTCAGTAACTTCTGTGGCATTTGTGTTTTGGGAATTTCAAAAATTGCAAGTCAGCCCTTTGTGAGAAAATGGACAACAGTTGCCTTCATGAAGTCATCTCGCTCTGCCACGTTTGAATCATGGAGGTCAATGTTGTTCATTACAGTTAACTTCAAACTTTCTGCATAACCACTCAAAGAGTTAACTGTATATTAACAGATCTGTGTACTTCATCCCCTTCTTCCTTTGATCAAAACCTAACAATCAACCCTCATATTTCTGCTCCACAATGACATAATGTTCACAATATTCTAAAAAAATTGAGCTAATTTTAGAGTAAAGTTTGTCAGCTGTTCTAGGTTGATGCCCTGCACCTACTGAACTGAAATAAGAGAAGTTGAGAAAATCAACATTCGAAACCCTCATTTGACTCACACATTGAAGATAACACAAGACAGCAATGTTCTACTTTTTAAGTCTACCAAAACATCTTTTGAACATCGCCTTGTCTGACCCACATGTACCCTTTACAAGACAGATGTGTCTTCAAAGTGGTTCGGCTAATGCATCAGTAATTGCTCGGGCTCTTACCGGAGCTACCATCACACTTTTGTGCTTCCATCTCAAGAATCAGGATGAAATGTGAAGTGTTTTCTCTTTTTTCACCACCTTGAATCTTTGGAAACAATTTTGTCTGACAATTACGGAAGAAAAAAGGTTTTCTGTTCTCGCAGTTTTATGACTAAGCCCCATTTCCGTGCAGTTCAGGACTGAGAGAGTCTCTTCTTTTACTTGAAGCAATATTAATACAAGAACAAGCTTCTGGGAAGTCTTGTGTTAAAGCACTGCCTTCCTGTCTGTGTACATTATGTGCTGTATTAGGTGGACTGCCTGTCTTTCTGCCAGAAACACCTGTCGCATTTTACCTCACTGTAGATGAGGCTGCTGTCCCTATTTGGTGGGTGATGAAGCACCCAAACTTTAAGTTTTTATCTCATTATGTGTCTCTTTTTAGTCATTTATTTGTCATATTCATTGTTTGTCGTTAGGCCTGATTTATTTATGTAAATAATAATATGTAAAAGCTTGTTTTGGTTTGTATGGTTTGTAAGGACGTAGCCGTATCTTGTCTCACATGTATATACTGAAAACATGTGGACTTTTCTGTTTTCAGAGGACATAAATAATCCGCCGTTCAGCTTTTAAACCTGATCATGACTGAAATGTTGCATATACATGTCTGCCATGCTATGAGCAAGCTGAAACCGCAGAGTAAAGCGACGGCTACGTCACTTCTGGCGGAGTAAGTGAGGAATCTAAACGTTAATTATGGCTCCAAAAAGTCAAATCGTCTAAACGTTGAAAGCCAGAGATTTTGGGAAAATCCCACAGTAATCCACGGTGATCTGAAGTACTCTAGCTCCCAGACAGGGGCAGACAACAGCCAGTTGCAGACAGACAAGTGTGCATCTGTGTGAGCATGTGCATGCTCGCATGTGTGTGTGTGTGTGTGTGTGTGTGTCTGTCTACATTTGGGACAGGGAACAAGAGGAGGGACTTACTTTAAATGAATTCAGAACGTTTTAGGGTAAGAGGATACGACATGTTCCTGGTCCAAGGCTTGGAAAATGAACTGAAGGCTACTCGACAGAACTCAAATACGTAACCTGTGACGTCACCTCTTCCCTCATCTGTTCTCTGCCTTATCCACCTCTTTTCCTGTCCAAACACAGTCGTCTGTTCCTCCCAACCCAAATTTTTAGTGGTGACACTCCAGCTCTCCTCTCTCTTCCCTTCTACAGCCTCCTTTTACCTCATACCTCTTCATCTGTCTTCCCTAAACCCCAACCCCTTTTTTTTTCCGTTATGTCAATGCCAGTAAGACTTCCTGGTGTTTTGCTCTGCTGCCTCAGCAGCACAGCAAGGTTAAAACTCCCAGAAGAAAGAGGTTTCCTGCAGCTCTAAACATTATCACATACAGTGCTCTAACCTTGGAAGACTGACGGGGTTCAGGCTCGATTATACACTTCACACACAAAAAGGGTAAACAAAGGGGGAGCTCTGATATATGAATGCACTATGGCAGATGTTCAATGCAGCATACTGCAGTTTAAGCTAAAGCTAAAGGGGCAAGGTGTGCACAAATCCCGTTGAATGCATGATTATTAAGAGGCAGATTAGAGTGTTGTAATAAAGGTGAAGGTGTCCGGCTCAGAGGTGTCAAGGAGGAGTCAAGGACATTTCACAGTGACAAAGTCTCTTAATCTCTGATATTTCTTGCCTTCAATTCAGCCCTTCAAGGCAGCATTTAATCCCAAGCTGCTCCTCAACAAGCTCCACCAGTCAAATGATTATGTTTAGGGTCTGCAAATCCTCATGGAGAAGCCGGGATTTGTAAGCAGGCAGTGTTTTCTGAGACGCTCAACTCGTGACAAGAAAGTCCCTGATGAAGGTTTTGGGGATTTGTTTGTAACGATAACAAGAGATACAACATCAGACTTATCATTTGGCATAATACACGATTACATGTTGCGTGATCATTAAAGGATTACTTTCACAGTTTTAGCCATCGTTCCTGTCAGTAATAACAACATTGTGCTCACCAAGTTAATTTCTGGTTGATGCAACGACAGCTGTACACAGGTGTGACTGACAACATTAGCAACAATCGCTGAGCCGGTTCCAGGTCCTGAGGTCTGAATGGAGGCTGGAGGGTCAGTCAATTGATCGTTATGGTTATTAGTCACACCTGTGCTTTTCCTGCGCATGAGAAAAGCCTATAAACATGTGTATTGCTGCCAAGTCCTGACAGCAACAAAGTGCTCACACATCACTTTAGAGTCATGACGCTGTTTGAAAAGGAATTATTGATCAGAGGGTCTCATGTGGGCTATCTGTATCCTCAGCAGCTTCAGCTTGATGGCTTTATTATGTTTCTCTTTGGCCTTGTTCACACGAGTACAAGTGTTTTTCAGAGCATGGCTTTTTTTTTTTTTTTTTTTTTGTATTTTGGCTTTTAGTCCACAAACTGAAAATGGATCTTTTGCAAAACTCCCGCTAGAATGAAAATATTTAGACACTCAGTTCGCAGCGTTGACAGGTAGACAAGAGTTTTGACCAGTTAGGAAAGATAGTGAGCTGTTATCTCTTTTTATAGTGCAAACTTTGCTAACAAGACTTTTTAAATGCTTACGCATAAATGCACAGCTAGTCTTCACTGCACTGTTGAACAAAGGCGTCAAAATGGTCTTTGGAGGTCTTTACTTTGCAAGTTTTTGGCTGAAAACTGGTCAAATCTCTGACTTTATTTAACCTAGAAGTAAAAGCTATCGCCTCCTGTTGGTTTGACATCCTCATGATGGGATTCAATTGTGTTTTTGCATTTTTATTTGGGATGAAATTTATTTAAAAAACATTGCTTTGTCTAGATTAGAGAGAGCAAAGAAAGGGGAAAAATCCCGTTTTAAAAAAACCTGTATAGGTGCAGATAAGGCCTTTATCTGCATGTTGGATCAGGCTCACTGATGTATTGTGTTGACCAGGCATCAAAATAAAAAAAAACTAAGAGTTTGATAAATATAGTTGCATATTTTTACCTCCAGCCTCAATGTTGCTTTTAATTTTTTATTTGTCTGCATCAGAGCAGCAATGCTGACATGTATTTACATTTTTTTTACAAATAGAGGCCTTAATTTTGTTACTGAAATTTAATATACAAATGACAATATATGCTGTGATACATACTATTTAACAAGACACTGTGATACTGTGTTGTGATCAGAGACTGGATTGCGTCTTGTTTGTCACTTGGCAGAAATGTCTTTGCTTGCCTTGTACTTTTGATGAACTGCATCAGCAATAGAGATGCTGTATCTGTCTCATGAGCTGCTGCTGTATTGAAATATGACTTTCATTGCTTTTGTGTCCCAGGTGGTGACAAGAAATGCAGCATGCATTCAGGAGCTCAATACAGTGAATAAATTGTCTGCTCTTCGGATACAAGGCGTTTTGATGGCTGTAAAGTTATGCTGCAGAGAGCGTCCCCATGCCGTGGTACAAATTATTCCAGTTTGTGGTTAATTTGAGCCTGAGCCATCTTCATTTTACTTTTTAGCATGATACTGAATCTCTTACTGACGCATTGCATTGGTTTAGATTGCGGTTGCAGTCTAAATTAATGCAGTATTTATTGTGTTCTTTGTCTGCGAGGATTGGAAAGAGATAAGAACCTCCCGGTCACAGTAATACCGTCAGGATCGCTTAATGTTTTATTGACCATTTGGAATCAAATTTTTCTTAAGTGTGCGGTGTCCATTTTAAGTGGCCAGAGCCAATTAAAGATGTTATTTCTGTGCGAGTGATTTGTCTGTCCTGTTGACCGCTTGATTGTGATAAGATCATTTCTGAATGGGCAATTTGCTGTAATGATCAAACATCTTGTGACAACAAGGCTGCAGATTTCCTGCAAGAAAACTCAGGAAGATAAAATGAGTTACAGCCAGTTTACAGAATAAGGTCTTTTTTACAGCAGAATTAAGGTGTCTAACTTTTTAACATTCATTAGAACAAAAAGAAGCCCCGGACAGAGCTTTAAATCCAGGTTTAAGCCTTTTGAGCTCACCCTTATGAATAATTAAGAGGCCTACAATGGCAAGGTGCCTCAATTCGATCCCAAGCTAATGAATCAATCAGTAATGACTCATTTAGCTCATCAGTCTTGACATCAGTAGACTCAACATTTAACCAACAACACTTCAGGATGACTCTGTTAGCTTGAAGTGTTAGCTCGAGGTGTCAAAGCTCCTCTTTTGTCTCATCTCCTCCAGCAACTCTTTTTTCCCCGGAGCATGAAACAAAAGAAGAACATGTTGTTTTTATTATATGCCTTGATTTATTTCTTCTCAAATATTGAGCCTTTAACAGGCTGGAGGTTAGATTTACTGACCTAATCTTGTTTTTTTTACTGCATTTTAATCCCTCTTCTGTTTGGGTGGATTTGTCTCGTCTGTTACATGTCTCATTAATAATTGAGTGTAATTTGCGAGGGTCTAAAGGCGCCCCTGTTATAGTTGTTTCTGGATTGTCGAGCTGTTAACCTGTTTTTAATTATTTGAGCACTTTTTTTTTTACGTCTTCACGATGCCTTCCCTCCCCACCTCATATTTTGTTGGATTGTAAACTGTTAGGAATTCCAAACAACCAAAAATTGTATAAAAATTTATACAAAAATTAAATTGTGCAAGACAGAAATGTCACAAGATTTTCTTAAAACAATTCATCCATTCATAGAATGTCAGTGGAAACTGTCCCACATTATCGATATGCTAAATTTTAACATAATGTAACTCTCTTATGATGTTTCTGGCACTTCTGTTTTATTTTTTTCGATAATCTTGGAAACTATTAGCTATTAGCTAATTACAATTTAGGCTTTGAAGGCAAGGGTCAGTGTTTTCTTCCTTGCAGGGAGTAGCAATCACCAGCTATCACCTTTTTCTGGCCAAGTTTTTCATTTATTAAGCTGATCTTGATAAATGAATATCTGCATATAAATGTAGATTATTTTCTGAGGAGCGAATCAAAAGCTGAATTGTCACATGGCAGCTGATATATTGTGAAGGATTCATCCCTGCAGCATTAAAAAAATACATATCTGACTGACAGGAACGCAGATAAAGTGTATTTACATAGAATTAAAGCATCACTGAGAAAATGATCAATCCCGGCTCCTTCTAGAAATGTTTCCACCCCCTAAGTGAAGGTCACAAGATCAATATTGACTCCTGGCATACCAAAACACTGTTTATAACACTGTGGGCAGTAGCTTTCTGCCTCAGGCTCACACAAGCTGATTATACACAACCTGGACAGCACGAAAAAGGCAGAGAGCCAAAGCAAACAAGTGGCTGGTGAAGATAGTAGAGGAAAGGCAAGAGACTTATTGTTTTTATCAGAGTTGGCAGACAGAACGGGAGCTAAACTGTAAGCAAATACTTGGTTTATACTTGACAGATAGCAAGAAAGAGGTTTTCAGTGCTGTAAATTTGAGTTATTTTTCAAGACAATGGATCACATTGTCGGTTCCTCTCTGACAGTTTTACCTTCTCAGTCGAGGAACGTGAGAGTTTGCTTCTTTGCGTGTGTGTGTCAGTCATCCTGTAGATTTTCTATCATCCAAATGTATGAAGAGAGATTAAAAACTATAGGCCCTGCTCGTATTTATTTGCTCTTACCCTTAAATACTCGACATCTGAAGAGACATTTCTTATCTAAAGTTTATGTCAAAAGTTGTGGAGATTATAAAAGTAATAAAACAGAACAAATACTTTTTAAAAATTCAGTCAGGTTTCTGTTTGATCACTGTGATTCTTTCCTGTGTTAAAATCAGAAGCAAGACTTTTATCTTAAAGAAGAACAGTCTGCTCTTATCACTGTTCAAACAATCCACGCCTTATGAAGCGTCGACTCTTTAAGTGCCTGCAAACTTTCCTCTGCCGTGACAAGCTGTCGTTCTGTGTGTGTCATTTGATTAGATGTGGAAACTGCTCTAATCATTTTCACTGGTATAATGCAACTGCTATTATGATCATTAATCTGCCCGGCTTTAATGGGGGAGTCGTGTCTGAACTCAGAAATGAGAATCTGATATCTGAGGACGAATGTCGAATGTCAGAGTGTCTGTTGCTCTCTTTCGGGGTGATCACATACAAATATGGATCTGCACGATTAGCAGACAAAAAAAGGCGTTTAAATGCACATTTTTAGTTTGCAAATCTGTCTGCACAGTCTAACCATGCGTGCAAACAGTTAAGCAATACGTGATGTGAATCCGTGGGCACAGCATCTATTACCTCACATTAATATAATATAGTATTACTTTACATACATTACAAAGTCGTAGGCACTGATTGTGCATGTGTGGGCACTGATTGCTTAACCGTGGGCCTTGATAATGAATCTAAGAGCTCGGTTTATGAAATGTTCCCTCAGATTTGCAAACAGAGAGTACACAGTGCTTTGTTTCTTTTTCTCAGCTGTCTTTGGCTCTGTACAAGTCTGCAGGGCTTGAATCAAAACTTAATTAATCACCATAACAGCTCCACTATTTTAAAAAGATAAAGCATAATTCAGGTCAAAAAGAGACGATTACTTTTTTAAAAAAAAACTGTTGTTCCTTTTTAACTGAAAATAAGGTGAGCAGACAGTTTGGAAAGTGAAAACTAACACCATGTTTGTGAAGGATAGTGAAATGCACACAGGATAGTGGGTGTTCCTTTTTTCTATTACCCGCTGGTATCTCTTCCAAGCTCGCAATAAATCTGTCGGGACAGACTATCGATGACTCAGTCTCATTCCACCTACTGACATCGCACAGTCGTGCATCACATGTGAAAAACCTTTGGCTCTGCAGCTGTAACCCCCACTGACAAAGAGCTATGAAGTAATACAGAGAGGCTTCGGCTGAGTGGATACAAACTGTCACAGTATTTCAGAGTCGGCGGTGGTGGGAACTTGGCAGCGTCCATCCATTGACTGATGTTATAACCATGAAGAGGCTTTCAAGAAAATGAGCTTTCAGAACCAGAACATACAGGCACTGATGGATTGCTCTTAACTTTCCACCTTTACGGATATCAGGGCAGAGGGTCCCTTCCTCGTTTCTTAACGCATGAGACGGTTTGATGGAAGGTCACTCTGAAGTCTTACTAATAAATAATGATACTAGTGGCACGTGTCTCTTGGACAGAGTACATCATTTGCAGTCGTTCATTCGGATCTCAAGGCAAAAACTCTGCGTTCTGAGGTGATGATGAAAACTCCAGCAAACCCAACACAGTGTTCTGCAGAGCGGCAGCAGAAAGTAAACAGCAGCTGTCTGGGACATGTGACTGAGCGTCCGCCACACTGGGGACGAGCAATATCATGATTGATAAGCCCCAACATTGCCTTAATTGAAGACAGTGTGCCAGCCATGCATATCAGCTCGAAACAAACATACACACGTGCAAACAAACATGCAAACACACACTGTCTGCATGAGTAAACGCCACAACTACACACACACACACACACATGCACACTCATACTCATTTACTGTTGTTACACTCTGCTTCTCTTTCTTTCTGCCAGTTCTGCATCTTTCCTTCCTTTTGTGACTAACAGAAATCCCTTATGCAACAAACCAAAAAAGCCTGCGCCCGTGTATTATCTGACTTCATCATCATACTAATAATGTAGCCAGTGTAACACGTGGTGAACAGCTGGTACAGCGACCAGTCCAAATGTAGCCAGTTCCAGCCTCCCTCTCCACTCCCTCTGCCAGCATCCTTACCCCGGGATGTCAGCTGTGTACCATTCCCCCCTTGTTCCATCTCATTATGCAATTCTCTTTGTGCTTGTAAATGTTTCGCTATAAATACGCTTCATGGTGACTCTGGGTTTTTCCGAGAGAGATGAAGATTTGATGCTCTTTTTAAATACCTGTCATTACGGATAATTCATGCTAATTTTAGACAGAGTTGTCCACATGTGTTTCATCTTTTTAAGCCAGTGTTGGCAAAAAAAAGGGTGACTGAGTTACTGTATTTTATGTGATGTGTTCTTTATATAGGGACTTTATTATGGTAAATGCATCCATCTGAAGACAGTATGCTCAAATGTAAAATAGAACAGAATCATCTGGCTCCATTTAATTGGGGGAACCATCTCATTATGATACCCTGTAATAATAATAATAAGGTAAGGTTTGCTGCAGTCCTTTCAGAGCATACACATCACCTCATTATGGGAGGTCAGTATGAGGTTAATGTGCAAACAAGCTACAGTTCCTTATCAAATCAGAGATTAATGTTCATTAAAAAGATACTGCAACTCTGTGTAAAGCCATGAGATCAGCATGCAGGCATCATGAGTTATTTGTATTTAAACCCATAAGAAGTGATTTTTGCAGCCACTTTGGGGACACATTGTGAAGACGACACCAAGCCTTTAGGTGTGTGTGTGTATCTGTGTATATCTACTGTCCGCTCTCATAATCTACTATGCATACAGTGCGACATTTTCATTATTAATGCAAGCATAAAACTATCCATTTTCATGATCCATGGAAGATTTTTCTGTGCAGATTATAGCTCGAATCGTTCATGATTCTTCTGGAAAGGCTGGCAGAAGCTCTCAAGTTTCCCTCAGTGCCACTTCTCTCTCTGTCTGCGAGCTGGGATGTGTTTACAAGTGCAACCAGGGCACCTGACACTTTGTGTGAAACACTAGAACGGTACCGACAACACTCACACCGGCGCTGCAGGATAAGATTTGATCACAGACACCTCAAGTGCACAGAAAGGACAATCCATTCCAGTTGAGACTAAACCTCTGGGGTTATTATCTTTAAGAACAAAATGCTGTATGCTTGTTGTATTTTATTATTTATATATTTAGATTAATCTGCTCGTCTGTGTGCATGGTGGTACACATCTTGCAGTACAGACACTTTTATATGACTGAACGGGCCATATGCACAAAAACCGTAAGTGCAAATTAAACCTACAGTCGTTCTTTATCTTGCTAAACACAAACCAGAACAAGAGTTGGTTGCATTTGCAGGTTTTTAGATAATACACAAGGCACAGTTCGCTGCATGATTAATATTGCAGTTAACCAGGAAGCTGGAGATAAATCACAGGCTCTGCTTAAAATATAATCTTCCAGGCTTTGATGTCAGCACAACTGTACACAAAGACTTTTATGTAGGTCAGGTTTATAAATTGTATTTTCACGGACACACAGTAGAAGATCAAATTTACAATCATATAGCTGGATTTTCTTATAAAATAACTAAATCCAATAAATAGCCACGGTTTGTACATTTCAACCCTGTGAACTATGCTGCAGTCCAGAGTAAACATGTGGTTGCCACTTGAAAGGTTGAGAAATGTCAGTCTCTAATAACACTGAAGGACTACAAGTGCTTACAGTACCTCTCATATATGTTTTCAAGCAAATGGCTGCACTATGCACACACACACACACATGCATTCAGGCTGGTATTGTAATAACAGCACACTTGGGTGAATATGTAGCCTGTCTCAAGCCCTCTTGACCAATGCAGCTATTTCCTGCTCTTCAGGCTAATGCCCTAATACTGCAGCCACTTGTTCATTCTGCACATTCTGCACTGATACACAGCGGTCATTCATTCATAAGCTGGGATGAATTGAGACAAATATTTTCAGCCCTTTTTTTCATCCAAGCAATGCATTTTCAGCAGACAGTATTTAATTTTCTTTGTGGACAGACCATTGAGAATATTACTCAGACCATCACAGCTACCATCACTGAGGTTCTGTATATTCTGGTTACTTTAAAACTCCCTTTCAAGGCTGGTTCAGTTTGATTTTTGATGAATTACAATGAAAGTGGACTGTTTTTTTTACTGCATTAATGTACGACAAGTCCTTCCTCTGAGATGCTGAGGCTGGTGCAGAGAAGGCTGCAGATCATGGTCACTGAGGCATGAATTCATGCAGAACACTCTGCATGTTCTCTGTCTGCTCTTCACACTTACTCTACAGGTACTGAATGGTTGCACACACACACAGTCTGCATTGCAGCACTCTTCCACCTCCTCCCAGCTAAAGTGATTGATATTCATTACATGGAATGGCTTTATTACTATGGTACTACATTTTTTTCATGTTATATTCTGTGCTGACACTCTCATCTGACATTTTTCTTTGGACTTTTCATTCTCTCTCTCTTTTGATTTCATTTTTACAGTTGAATTAGCATCTTAAAAAAGAGCTCTGTACACCTGATGAAGTTTTTTTTTTTTTCATTTATATTTCCGTGCCTCTACATGTAAAATAACCCCACAGAGACAGAGGAAAGGGAGTTGTCTTTGAGGGAATAAACCTGAGGGGGAAATAAATGGTGTAGATTGTAGAGGAATATAAATGATGAGACAGGCTGATACACAGCTATTTTGGTGTGTGTGATTACCCTGCAGACGCAGCTTGGCAACCGGTGTGGGCTGCTTGTCAGTTGAGTGTTCATGTGTGTGAACGTATGCATGTTCATGTGTAGCATAATGTTAGTGGGTTTGTGCTACAGATGCATTATCCCAGGTGTCAGGTTTATACTGTATGATGCAGCCCCACTCTGTTTGGTATCTGAAGCTCGCAGGAAGCTTAACGGAGTCTGTCACCTGCACATCTCACCCTTTCCTTTCACCTGTGTCATCTTCGCTCTGTCCTGACCCCTCTGTGTATGAATATAGGGTTGTATTTTGAAGCATGATTGGTGTAGATATATGAGCCTGTGTTGTCCTAGAAATTCTGTCTCTGACAGTTTTGAAGCTAACGCCTGATAATATTTTGAGAGACATCAAAGCATTGCTTCATTTGCCACAAACCTGATTTTTTTTTAAATGTTCAAACCACCAAACCAAAAGTACAAAAAGTCTTCATTCACATAACAAACCGCCTCCTGTGCTTGAAAATATATGTCCATCACATCTTGCAGAAAAAAAAAGCTTCAGCTTAAACCACCATGCACATTTATATGACTCCTTTTTTTTTGACTAATAATCATGGTGAAGTCCATCAGACAACAACAAGGCCAGATGGCGTTCACCAGATGTTCATGATTACTGAGAATACGAAATGATTCCCGATTTCAACATCATTAGCAAATAAAAAAAGAGAAGTGGGGAGGGGGGGGGTTGAGAGAAATTCCTGTTTCTGGCTCTGAATCAACAAAGCAAACAGGAATGCCCTTCGTGTTTTGATCCCATAGGAGGGGGAGGAGAGGGAATGGATGGACTAGCTGGTGTTGATGTAATCACCACTGGTTTATGGGGGGAAAAAAAAAAAAAAGATGTGCTGGTCTCGCAAGGTCCCTTGCCCAGATGTTGTTGCGTAATAGCTCATTGAAAATGAAAGCTCTGTTGTTTAGAGTTGGTTTCCAACCTCTGGGAGCAGCTGGCCAGCTTTGGCTGTATGAGGCTGAGCTGATGCCCACTGCCAGCCTCAGGAGGTAAAGCCCCGGCCATTGATGATGAACTGTCCTTGTAAGCCAAAAGACGGATGGACACTCTGCTCTGCAACATTTGTGTACCGGGGGGTATTAGACAAAGACAGCTCTGTACACATTTAGCAGAGATGACATATCATAAAGTGGATTTAAATGGACGGAGGCGAACTCGATAAACCTCTGTGGGTATTTTGTGTCAGTGACAGGCAGGATTTTATTGACATTTATTTGAAAATCATGAGAAAGGCTGTAATACTGACCAGCTAGCCTCACTTTTGTGACAAGGGGGTGAGGAGAAACTCGCCACTACTCTGGCTTAGACAAGTGGCTTGAGAAATGATGGGTGGCTCGTAATGTAAAACAAAATCAGATAGGAAACTTTGAATGTTTTGAGGTATGTTGGAGGTTACATTCACAGTGAGATATTTTATTGCGAAAGTTCTTAATTTGAGAGCATATCTCACAGTGTCAATTTAATCTGACCAAATACATTTTGAATGCCTTAAACAATGACAAATTATATGAAAGGACACAACAGATTTATACTTTCAAGCCTTTTTCCTTCGACTGCATGCACAATAACGTTTGGCCTTGTTACATTAGCCTCAAGAAAAAATATGAATAAAAACTTATTTTTGTACATATAAAGTAATTTTAAAGCAATCTGAATTGGCATCTGGTGTTATGTGCAACTGCCTTTGAGTTAGAAAAGCCAAAGTGGCGCAGCAGAGGAGCATCAGTCTTCAGATGAGATTAGCTCCATGACCCACATGGAGAAATTAGATTGTAGCAGATGTAATGGTATTGAAAAAAACAAATATAAACACAACGTACTGTAAGTGTTGCAGAGATGATGCTTTCACGTTGAATTTAGAAAAAAGCTGGAAAACAGTGAAGGAGCTGTTGCATCTCATGTTACATGGTGATGATTCATGATACAGTGTCTTGGCTGATTGTGATGTAGATGAGACATAATATGTTCCACAGGTGGGTCCATTGATTGCCAGGGAAACCCAATAAATTATTTTACCAACCATGTGACTGGCTTGATTAAGTGTGCATGACATGGGATAAAAAATATTAATTTTTGTCTGTCATATTTTTTTTTCATCAGTATTTTTCATCAAGTTTGAAAAATAAACTCTGAACTTTCCTTTTTTCCTCCTACCATTCCAGCAAAAGCCGACAAAACTGAATGTCAATTTAAATTCTAATGTCAATGTTTTTTTTATTATTTTATTATTCTTATTTTATTCTTATTTTTTTTATTAAATCCATGGGGATCTATCCAGTAGTTGTTAAGACAGATAAAAAAGTCAACTTGCTTGAGGAAACAATAAATATCCGTACAAAACTTTACAGTAAGTGAAACAGTAGGATAAGATTTTTCACTGTGAACCAAAGTTTTGATTTCATGTTAGATAATGAGATAAGATAAGTGAAACCCTTGAACAGCAGGCTCTGCTCTGGGTAAATGTCAGAAGATATCCTAAGTTATCAAAATTTACCTGAACGGGAATTCAAAATACAATGCAAAATTTCACAGAAAACCATCCAAAAGTTTTTAAGATATCATTCAGGATCAAAGAGGTGGACCAACCAAAAAATGGACACCAGAATCCCTGGCGAATCCAGGTTTGACCACAACTTGAAAACAGGAAACAGCTTAAAACTAAAACCAATCCCAGTAAATTAAACAGGTGCACCAGGTACAACAGTTTTAGATTCCTCTTTAGATTCACTCTAGAAAGGTTCAGTAGTATTGGGAGATTGTGTTGCCCCTTCAGACACTGTTGCATTATTAATCAGAGCAGTCTGACCGGGTTCCCACCTAGTGCCACTTACATCGTCCTCAAGTCCCATGACACAGCACACCTTTTCACTCCACAGACCATCATACAACTTCAGAGCAAGTTGGTAAGAGGTTGCTCTCATGACAGCAAAGACTTCTCAGGCATACTAAGAAATAATACAGTAAAAACCATATAAAAAGGCATATAATTTTATACCAATCAAACAAGTAAAAAATTCCTGCAGCAGTTACCTTGGCTAAAAAAAAAGGATTACTTTTATTCTTATTCTTTTATAAATATATAATATGTAAAATGAGCTTCGCCAACAGCTGCATTTTGAACAAGTTGTGGTTGTTAAAGGAAAAATAAGCCCTAAAGATGTTCACTTTCTTGCTGACATTTTGATTTAAAAAATAAATACCACTCTTTTTATCATGTTTGCTGCTAAACTTCAGCAGGAACGCTGTTGTTGTGAGCATGTTGTTAGCATTTAGTGAAAAACAAAGCCTCAAAGAGGTGCTAATATGGATTCCACTGCTTTTCCTGGACTAGAGTAACCTCACTTAGTATCTCATTGGTTGCCTTTATTGGTTTGGTTGGTGAGGTTTAGGCATAATAAATGAGACTGGTTAAGGTCAGGGAAAGTATGTCAGGCTTAGCCAATCAGAGGCA
The DNA here is from genome assembly GCA_029783645.1 of Ctenochaetus hawaiiensis. Taxonomy (NCBI): domain Eukaryota; kingdom Metazoa; phylum Chordata; class Actinopteri; order Acanthuriformes; family Acanthuridae; genus Ctenochaetus; species Ctenochaetus hawaiiensis. The sequence continues at coordinate 15,476,765 of JAPZDY010000011.1, forward strand.
AAGTAAAACAGAGTTAGCATGACTGCTTTTAAATTACTGTGAAAGTTCAACATTTTTAAAAAATGATGCATATTCTATAGTTATATTTATCTGATTCATAAATGTATAGACATGAGAGTAAAAAAGAGTGACTGTAGGGATAAAACAGAAGGTTGAGTTAATCACAAACGCACAGTCGCACTTTCACAGGTGTGTATGCTAGCTAGCTTACAGCTAACATTTGTACAGTTATACACTAACTCTTTGGGGCAAATTAACAAAAACAATTCAGCAGTCAGTGAATACTGCATGGTAAAAATTTGCTTTGTTCACTGTTTGAACATTGACATGCTAGCAGCTAGCTAACGTTACATCTTGTTTCCTGCTCAATCTTAGCTAAGCTTACCACCTGCTAGCTGTAGCTTTAGGCATAAGAGTGATCAACCACCCAACAATCACCAAGATAGCTAATGTGTTCTTCCTATATGTCTAACTAATTTGAAAAGGTTTTCTAATAAGTTAATATATTCATTCCTGGTGCTTCCAAGAGCTCTCATTTATTGAACAGTAGATAAATCAGCCTTTAACAGTGTCCTCAACTACTTCCTGTGGTCTATCTGGCACGGATCACAACAGCCTGAATGTCAGTTGGCAGGAAGGCAAGTACGTCCATATCACATCACGGCCTGAAACTGTACCACAGTCTTAAGTGTCTCCGAGGTACATGGGTCACACATTGCCTGTCCCGTCCTGTAATAAGAGAAGAGAGGGTGCCAGCCAGGATACTCAAACAAGTCCTCAGCAGCCCAGGCACACATCACATCACTGTATTACCTCAGCAATTCATTGACCCGCGCTCAAGTGCCCTTGTTTTCACACCGGCATTAGTCCAGTCACTCTGTGGACGAAAGGAGCTCCTCTGATTTTGGGTGTAGGAGGTGGAGGTGGGGGATCAGGTGACCAGTCACTCCTGTGTTGCCTCATCGAGACTATGTAGGTCACACCCTCCTTTGACGAATTAAAAATTCAGGATGGAGAGACCTGGTTCATTCTCTGAAGGCATGAAAAATATTTTACTACAAATAAAAAAAATATGAAGTGTTTTGCAAAATATTGCTAAAACTAACTGAAGCTTAAACTTTTAATTAAATCCTGCACAGTCAATAATGAACAGATGACAGAAACTATGTTATGTTTTAAATCTCTTCTTAACAAAATTTCCATTTTTGTTGTTGTTTTACCTTGAATTCATTTTCTTTGCGTACCAGCACTTTAACATACTTAACTTTTACAGTTTAATGTAAGAACTTCATAACCTTCAAACTTGAAAGTGCTAAATTAGAGCTATTTTATAACAGAAACGTTGCTTTATGGCATTTTCAAAATAAAAACTTATTCAATAGTAGAACACAAAGAAATGACTTCCCTGAATTTCTCTCCGTAACCAGCCTTTAGGGAGAGCTAAAAAAACAACAGTGTCAGGGAAAAAAGAGAGATAATATGTAAATAAAATGACTTTGTACTTTTTTGATGATATTTTGATTTTATTTGGATCCTGCAAAAGATAATAGCAAACTCAATGAAGCGTAGTCAATTCTGTTTTTTTTAACACCTGCTGGGTTATTTTTGATGAAAATTTGAAGATTTTTGATGAATTAGAAGAGTATGATTGTAAACATGATTTAATGTGTTGGAGATCTGTATCTGTCTGAAGATGGGCTGTTCAGTGTGCAGTTTGCATGTTCTCTCCTTGCTTGCAGTGTTTTCCTTCAGGCTGCTCTGGTTTCCCTCCACCATCATCAAGTTCATGTATGTGTAGGTCATTTCCTCTGTTTTTGCCCTTGACCAGTGCGCTAGCTCGGAGCTGGAGTCGGTCCCTGTGTGCTGTACAGTTGCTGCCCACGGCTCTTCGGGGATGGATTAAATGCAGAGAGCCAGTTTCACTACATTATACTGAGAACAACTCCATGCAATG
>JAPZDY010000011.1:15478818-15514134 GCA_029783645.1 Ctenochaetus hawaiiensis
TTTTTGAGTCTTAAAAACTGTGTCACCCGCCCAGTGATGTCACTGCGGTGGATGCAGACTTGAATTACAGTAAGACTTACAGTCAGGAATGTGATCTCTGCACAGCAAGTAAAGGGAGACCAATGAGCTGCATGATCATTAATTAAAATTCATTTTAACAAGTGCTTGTACAACTAAAGCAGAGCTCATATGCACTTTCACTGGATGCATGCTGCACTGCTGCCTCACTGCTTGTGCTGAATTGCTTCCATGCAGGGGAGCTTAATTATTGTGTCAGCCTCTGTCTCTCTCCACAGTGCTGCTTTAACTCATGTGGCGCACTTTAAAGCAAACATGCCATCCTTAAGGACTGCTCCCTTTGAAGCAGGGCAGAGATTTAAGAAAAAATCCCGCAGTCTTTGTTTTACAAAAACAGCTTTTCTGTGAGCTGTAATCAGAGCTGAGACAAAAAAAAAATAATAAACCCTGGCTTTAAAGTTGCAAGCTACCCACCAGCACACCATCTTTATAGATGAAAAAGTTGGGTTAATTAGAAGATACCCATGTGTCTCTTTAAAACTGAACAGCAATATCATTTCACCTCAGCTGAAACAAACCCAGGTGGCCTTGTTAGAGTGGTGACACACCAGCAGTTCCTGCTTTAGAAATCATTTTATGATCCAGACAAAGGACAGCTGCACTTATTTTTGAACATCCCAATCCACAGAGATGCAAGTGTGAATGTTGCTCAGATTTAAAATGCGAACTGTAACGTGACCACATGCTGTTTGTCATCCAGAATGTCGTCATCCCTTTGTTCAGATCGAATTAGCTGATGGAAGAAACAGAGTGACAGAGATTAGCTGACAGTGATGTGCATTTTCAGCTAAACAGCATCTTTGTCCGTGTGTGTGTGTGCATGTGTGTGTGTGTTGATGATCTCTGCATATTCTCAATGCTCTCTTGAACTTCCTTTGTGCAGTGCAACATCTAAGTGCAACAACCAGACTGCCCTCCTCTGGGAATTGGAAGTATTACATATTAATACCCAGGCCTTCCCACACTGCTTGCACTTTGTCATCAGTATTGATCTGCCACTCATAATTACTATACAGCAAAGATTTTGCAGCTGCAGAAATATAAATTTATATGCATGTATTAATAAAATATGAACCATGAGGTCTTGGCTTTTAGAATGAATTGATTGCTATTGAGTTTATGAGACCTTTCACATCATTGTAAGTGCTCTTGCAGCAAGTCCTGTGAAATGACTGCATACCACTGACAAAAAAAATATAATAAAGATGCAGCAAGGGTTTGTTTGCAAAGTCAAAAAGCCTTCAAGTTTGTTCTACCTGCATGTGCCTGCATGAGAGTACAATGAATGCACTAACTGCTGTAGACAATGAAGAAAAAGCACAAAAAAGTAAAGACATGGGTTCTTTTAGCAAAGAGTTGAAAGCTCCTCTCTGATCTGCATAATGTCCTTTTGGAAAAAAAGATCTAAATATGATTTAAAATTTGCTAAGGCATCTAATTCAAGCCTCAACAATCTTGTTTGAGGATGAACTTGAGTGAATGGAAAAACATTGTAACTTAGTGTGTGGTAATGTCCTCTCTGCCCTCCCCAAATGACCACTGTGTCCACACACATCTGCAAAGGTATTTAATATGATCAACCTGAATCCACAGCTGCATCACAGCAGAAACACCTCGAAGACTTCGCACACTGTAATTCAACTGTACCAACTACTTAGAACAAATTCCTGTTTTCCTGATCTTGGCTTCTCCAAATTTGTGTACTTGTTAAGTTGATGGATGGACGTTATATTTATACCCAGCGTGAGCTCTCATGCAAAAGCCTCCCTCTCCCAGCTGCAGGGCTGCTGACTGCAGGTTGAATTCTGCCTTACTGGCCACAGCGCGCTCAGGGAAACAGATGGGTAATAAGGTCACAGCAGACGTACCTCTCACTAGCACAGACAAATTGCAGACACACCAGCTGTGCTGACTCAGGACAACATTAGACTCGGTGGAATTGAATTAAGATCTCTCTCTGTAATCAGGCAAGTTGTTGCTGTTTGTGTTATTCGCCTTAATGTGATAAATGGAAAAGTAATAACGAGGATTTCCTGAATACATATCGTGCTCAAAATGTCGCTAAATCTTTGTCAGTAATTATTTATAAATCAGACATCATAATGCATGTTACTTTTATCAAAGCTTTTAGTCTATCATTTCTTTGCAAAGTGCTTTGTCCTGCTTAGCCAATACTTCAGGTATCTGTGTATCTATGCTGCTCGTTTGTTTACACACATTGTATTGATGATACCTGTAATGACCAATCTTTTGATAATCAAGCCCAGTAATATCCCAACCTAAAATATTAGCTATATTTTACCTGCTGAATGATGATGATCATTATTTTGATTGGAAATATGAGAACAGAAGTCAGACTTGCTTGTATCATTTCTTTGTATTATTCAAGAAATGTCTACTCTGTTTGCTTCATTTCATCAACTCTTAAGCCTCTGCATTATTATACTCTCTTTACACTTCCTGTTTCCTGTTGGTCTGTGTACAATATGCAGCTGGCCATGTGTTAAAAATCCCAATGGCATTTTCAGGTTGCTCACATGGTACCAAGGCTGAGTTCATATGTCAGCAGATAATCTTTCATTTTTTGCAGAATGCACAGATTTCAACTATAACACACGAAAATCCTTATTTAAACACTATTTATTTTACAATAATACTGTCTTTGTGGGACAGGTCATTAAATTATTACATATTTTCAAACAAACAGGCACATTATCTCCTTTAGTGTGGCTTATTCACTTATATTTTCAAAAATTCATCTTCCGTTTCCCTGTAGTTTTGATTCAGAGTAAGCACTGCAATGATTACAACACCTTGCACAAACCAAAACTACACGTATCTTTAAATCAATCAACATATAAACAGTACACTACCATACAAGTTTGGCGAATAAAAATCTGTGTTCAGTGCATAATGTGCATGGCATTGGGAGGAGATACATTCATCATTCCCTGGTGGACGCAGCTGGCTGCTTCAGTCCTCTGTGTCCGAGCTGTCTGCTGGGTCCGTGTTGTGGGTCAGCATGTAGTTGTCCATGTCAATGGAGGGGCAGTTGTGGATGGAGTAGCGCAGACGCTCGGCGAGGATGGCCTGGCTCGTGTACGGGGGCAGGCGGAACAGGAAGAAGCAGGTCTGAGCGGTTGGGAGGCCGTTGACGGGCTGGAGAAAGATGATTAAAAAAAGGTTTATTGTTTGTGTTATTAACACGTTTGTTCCTGAGTATAAATTTGTTACTTTGTTTTGACGTCCTCACCCTGTCGACCTTGATGATTTGGAATTTCTGAGTGATATCAGCTGGGTTGGAAGGCAACCTGGACCGGCCAGAGACGAAACGTAGGAAGAGGACTCGCTCCTCATTGGTGAACTCCTCCAAGCTCTGCCAAAACCAGCTAATAAGCTGGTGGCTCTCGGTGATGTCACGGTAACGCACCAGCTTCTTCAGCATCTCGACGGAGACCTCCGGCAGGCCGCAGACCAGCTGCTCCAGCTGCTGTGCTGTCAGCAGGGAGAGGAGGGGCACGGGGATGATGGTGGACATGCCCTCTCTGACTGCTGCCACCTGGACACAACAGAACAACGTCAGCTTTGATACTTCTGAGGACGAGATAAAGGGAACAACAACAGCACAACAAACAGGCTTCAGTGAGCACTAATGGAAACTGGTGGACACGCTGGGTGTTTCATGTGGATGCAACAGTTCAGATACTGTGGAGAGAAATCCACACCTCAGTGTAATAATATTGTGTGTGAGCCCGAGTCCGTTTGGCGATTTTGGTTAAAAGAAATTAGCTCTGAGTTTATTTTTTTAAAAAGCCACTTTAAAGTCTTATTTTGATGCCTTTCTGGGACTGTTTACATGAAGGTTTAAGATACTTGTTATTTTTTCTATCAGGGCAGCAACTAATGGCTATTTCTACCCGTTGTTTGTTTTCTTTTCTATAAATTCATCTTTTAGCCCATAAATCTCATTCAATAAAATGAGGTCTATCATATTTTTCTAGATTTTAATGAACAACCACAGAAAACTAATTTATCTTTTTAACAGCCCTCATCTATTCGCATTTTAGAGGCTGAGACTACTGAATATTTACTTTAAAAAGCTTCTTATATATTTAATTGATAATCAAATCTGTCTTTTTTTGTACATCAACTGATTAAAGTTGCTTTCCAGACATGTTTTTAATTATCTAAAGACTCTGCTAATATCAATATTATGTTTAAATCCTGGATGTTAGGGACGTGCACACACATCTCCCCTTTCAGCAGATGAATGTAAAAATGCCTCTCTGGTGACAAATTTTCTCATTATGTTTACCGCCTGTCAGTTTTTATGATTGCTGTTTTTACTTTGGCTGTTGACTCAATATTTTACATAATGTAGCTTTAAAGTAATTCAATAGTTTTGGTTCGAGAATGACTTCTTGACTGTGTTCAATTTGGTGACACACAGTTTATGTTCCTTCCTCTGTCACAGCTGGTGTAATGACTGACAGTATGAGCTACTCGAGACCTCACAAAGGGGGCAGAGGGAGAACTAATGAGAGGTGAAATAGTCTTACAACTTCGTAGTGTCCAGTAGGAATCGGTATTCCCTGATGTTTGAATGTGAAGCAGTTTATGTGCTTACAAATTCCATCGCTGCAGCTTAACAGGTTTGTTTAATAGACCAAATCAGTCTCAAACATTAAACCCTTCAGACCTGTGAATCCATTTCATGCAGCCTGAAGTCCATCGCTCTGTCCACATATTCACTACGGTTGGCAAAGGTCAGAGAGATGTTTTGGCCCCCAGGAACCACAGGCACCAGCCTTCCATCTGCACTGTGGGCCATAAACGAATCCAGTGGGATCATCTTCAGAGGGAGATATGGTAAGAGTGGAAGAAGGAGTGAGGGATTGGAAAAGAGAGATTAAAAAGGTAGTTAAACATCTTTTAGCTCAGAAAGTTTAAGATCTGCTGTCATTACTGAACTCTGCAGTCAGATAACTCGCAGAGCGTCTCACCACGTGGAAATTATCCTCTGTGATTCCACTGTTTTCCAAGTGCAGGATGCCTTGGAGGGTGCGGTAGGTGAGCAGGTCCACCTCCTCCAGGTCGGGCCCGCCCACTGGCATCGAGCAGAGCTGTTTCCACACCCAAGGAGCCAGATGTAAGTCCAGAGGTTTCTTGGTGCGGATTGCCACGGCCATGAGGATGCCCAGGAAGCGAAACTGGACCATGTGATCCTCTGAGAAAGCTGCTGGGTTCAACAGGAACCTGTGTGGGTACACAGCCGATGGCAGAGGCAGAGATTTAGACAATTTGACCTCATACTTTCAGGGTACTGTTTGATTGATGACTTTTTAAAGAGGACTACAAATGAGCACCTGTCAGTGTTACTGCCAACATCTGCAAAGCTGTTTGGAGTATGAATCAAAAGATCCACGACTCCAGACTGCAGCTCCTGGTGAAAGCAATGGCACTTTATCAATTTGCACGCAGTTCATCAGATCAAATAGTAGAAAATATTTCAGGCTGCATTATTTGCTGCTCTTCTCTGTGTGGTCTCCTTCCTACCTGGCACATCTCTGTGATAGTGTCATCAAACACTCCTCCGGCATCGTCTGCCCCCTCTCCGACAAGCTTGACCTTCCAGGCTCGCGATGGAAGCCGCAGCTCGAGAGGATTCAGGCTCACCACTTGCTTCGCGATCTGCACAAAGATCGGCTTGCTCGAACGCCCTCTGTGGGAGTGTAAAAGCTGTAATGAGCACACGCTAGGAGATATGAAACTATGTGAAACTGCAATGAAGTTAAATGCTCATCCTTACCTTGTAGAAATGCGTTTCACTGTAATCTGTGGCCCGTATGTTTTGCCCTGGGTCATTGTTCTGCCTATGGAGCGCACGAGAGGCAAAGTGTTGACCTTGGGTGACAGGAGGCCTCTGAGCTCACCCCGGATGATGGCGGTTGTCCCCGAACTATAGCGTGAAGTGGACACCTGGACAGAGGAACAGACAGCATGGGATATGTTATTAGCAGGAATTCAATTACCTTTTCTTATCATTTGCTCTTTTAACATTTTATGAAGTGCAGAAGCTGTGATCAGGGATTACCAGGTTCTTGGCGTCCAGGTTGAGAAGCCTCCAGGACTTGTACATGAGATCGGAGAAGTTGTAGAGGACCCTGAGGCGCATGCTGAGGACGTTAGGGCTGCAGTCTTTCAGAGTGTTGTACTGGGGAGGGACTGACTGGGGAAGGCCGAGCTGGAAATTTCCAGGGCCACCTGGAGACGAAGTTAACAAAAATGAGCCCCAAGTGTTTTCTCTTTTATAAATCATCGCTGCCAAGAGTATCTAAGTGTGTGTACCTGAGTTTTTCGAGGTAGAGGGGGTCGTCCATGCAGCACTGTGGCAGCGGCCAGCCGAGATCTGTCTGATATTTTTCCCCTGGAGGGCCGTTATGAGAGTCGGTTCCTTTACTGGGTTTGTGTGTCCGAGGCCAAGCTGGAATTGACACATTAAAGAAACAACATAGGCTTCAAACTTCACTTTGTCAAAGTGTCTCTTTTTATAACACAGGATGTGTCGGTTACCTGTCCTTCACTGTTGCAGCCCCAGGCGTAGATGTCTCCGGTGGAGGACAGAGCGAGCACATGCTCGCAGCCCACAGCAATGTCTTCTATGAACAGCCCCTCCAGAGACGGCACCACCTGAGGGCAGGATTTATTCTTCAGCATGGAGTCCGGCAGGCCGATCAGGCGCTCTGAGGCATAAACAGAGGGAAGCCAAGTAAAACACTGGCATATGCAAGTGCAAAAAATAAAACAATGACATCGCATATTTTATTTAAATAAGCAGTTTTAAACTGTGCCAAGCTGGTGATTTAATATAGATCAGTTTTAAAGAGAACACTGTCCCCCTACATACATACATTCACAGCCAGTGTTCAAAACATCAGAGAAACAAATTAGCTTACTAAATAATTTTTTCTTATTACTTTGTCATCCACTTAACTGCCAGATTTTACTAAGTGTTAGCAATAAAAAAACAGTCTGGCAAACAGGAACGGATGTTATTTAATACCTGTTAATACTGTTTGGATTAACACTACACAAATGTACAAAAATGTATTAGTTTGTTTTGAAAGGTCAATTCAAGGATTTGCAATTAAATCACTCACAGTTTTTGCAACATAGTCATCAAATAAATAAAAAACTCTTGTTATTTTCCAAAAAGTAAATGAAGACAGAGTAAGCAACAATGTTTTGAGATATATTGAAGAATTTTTTAGGATCCACTTTCACAATAAAATGTACCTTGTCCAAACGTGTAAACATGTCCATCACAGGCCAACGCCACCGAGAACTGAGTTCCACAACTGACCTTCTTTATTCCCTTGTTGCAAAGCTGCTCCACTTTCTGAAAACAGGAACAACCAAAAATAAAATTTCACCAATACTCTACAAAAGCACTGAATTTAAAATAAAATAAGCGAATAAAAAACTTAAAACAATTGACAAAAAAGAAGTAACGATACACATGACTTTGCCACATTGCATTCTTATAAGGAAACCATTTGTCTTGACTAACCTGAGGATAGTATTTCGCTGTGGAGGAACCTGTCCCCAGTTTGCCATAATCCCCGTCCCCGAATGCCCACACCACCATGCCATCGAGGGACACCACCAGTGTGTGGTTGAGACCACATGACACCTGAAAAGGTAAACAAGTGAGCATTGTTTAGTGATATTTTAAACATTAATCTTCCTTCACTATGGAGACTTTATCACCATCTGAGTTTAAGAATGAAAAAAACAAAACTGTATGTCTCACCTGACCCACATGATATCCCTCTAAGGCAGCCACTCTCTCAGGCAGCATCTTGTTGGATGTTGACCTTTGACCCAGACGACCAGATTCACCGCTGCCGAAGGTAAACAGTTTCCCATCTGCTGTTACTACAGCTGAGTGCCGGAAACCACAAGCAAGCTGGGAGGAGAAGCCATATGAAGCCATCAGAAGCTGGACATTTATAAAGAGATCACACTGACAATATAAACGCTACAATAAAAACAGCTGCTACTGCAAATCGAGTAGCTTTCCATGATAACATGTCACTGACATTTACAGACAATGATGGCTGGTTTATGCTGTTAATTATATTACCATAACGCTTCAAACAGCACAGTATGAAAGCACTAAACTCCAGGGCAGGTTTCTCTCTACCTGAATGACGTCCTCTCCTTGTAAGGCCTCTATCTGTTTGGGTCTCCTCTGCCGCTCACTGTTGCCGTGACCCAGTTTCCCAAAATCTCCGTCTCCCCAACTGAACACCTCCCCAGTCTCAGTCAGGGCCATGGAGTGTCCATCGGATCCACAGGACGTCACCAGGTGAGTCACCACGTACCCTGCCCACAGAGCACAGAGTCAGTCAGGCTTCATTTATAAAGAGGAGGGACAATTAGCAGTTTGGCCTGTGGGTTAGAAGCTAGTACATTAAATTGCAATACTGCAGCCATCTGCTAGTGAGTAAAAAAAACCGTTCGGGGCAAGAATAAAAATCCATCACAGTATTTAAAAGCAGAACAGCTCAAACTCAGAAGCTTAGGACCAGGATGAATAGCGTACCTTGAAAAGCAGAGATGATAGTGGGGACGTAGAGATCATCAGAATTCCCCTGGCCCAGTCTGCCATACTGTCCTTCTCCTACAGCCAATACCGTCCCATTGGACTGGACCAGGAAGGAACAGTTCTGCCCACACACAACCTGAACAACAACAAAAACACCCACAAAGGCAAAGAAAAAATGAGAAAACAGTTGCAGTCAAGGGCAGAGGCTGCGTCCAGAGTGAAAGGAAAAGTTTTTACCTGCTGTGTTTGTAACAAAGAGGGTGCGAGAGTGGGAATCATGAGGTTGCTTCCCATTCCTGCCAACTGTCCGTAACGTCCGTTCCCCCACAAGTACACCTCACTCTTCCCCCCTTGTTGCCAGTCCTACAAAACACGGCAGGTGAAATAGAAGTCATAAACTTTTATAAAACTCTCCAGCCAAAAGTAAAAAACGATTTCATTGTGCAGGCGTAAATTCAAAAAGAATTAAGCCTTATTTTGTTTAGAAGATATTCAAAAGGGTTTTCTTTGTACAGTTTCAACATGACTAAGCTGTTACCTCTGGTCTGGTCGTAGCCCAAGACATCAGCTGTTCATCCATCCTAAAGCTCCACTTACTGTTATCCTAGAAGAAAAAAAGTGTCTCAATAGATGCCAACATTCAAACAAACTGAATGCCTCAACACGTTTCCAGCCATTTCTCTAAGAAAACACAATAGCACAAAGAGGATTGTCACCGCTCACCAGCGCCTTGCAGACTTCAGCATCATCCACCTCCTGAAACTCCGAAACAATGAAGGATTCTGGGAAGGCGGTCCCGCTGGCGATGGCCTCAGCACTGCGGACGGTGGTGGCGTAAGTGGCGAGCCAGCTCCACTCTGACGGGCAGGAGTGGACGTCAGGGCTGATGTGGTGTGGCGGGCGTGGGAAACGGCACAGGTGTTTCTCTAAGGACAGACCGACAGCCAATGAGGCGAGGCTCTGCAGGAAGGCACTGTGGACCAGCTGGTCACCTGCTGCCACGTGGCTCTGCATCAACAGAAACATATAAAAGTCACGTCTCGTTTGAGGCTCACAAAACGACACAGGAACTACTTTGAAACAGTTTCGGCGCTGACCCGCTCGTAGCTGTACTGCTCTTGTAACAGCAGCGGCAGCCTCTCCAGGAAGACGGCCAAACAAGGTGCCCGGTTCAGACCCAGGATGTTCTGGCTCCTGAGCACCATGCGACAGGAAGCCAGAATGTGATTCTGACAAATCCAGTCAGGCGTGCAGCAGATCAGCAAAACATCCTGGGAAAAGAAACAATGACAGAGCTGAACTGTGAAGTGACACAGGCAAAATATGGACCTTCTTTAAATCAGCTCATTTAAAAGATAAGTAGCGTATAAATAAACATCAGTGTAAAAGAGAATGAAAAAAGCTGAGAAATGTAATATTTTGGGAAAAACACCTATTTGCTTTTTAGTCAGATGTCAGAAGAAAAGGTGACACCACTTTCATGTTTGTTTGCTAAATTTGAGGTTAAAACCAGAAGACATTAAGCTTTCTTAGCACAGAATATGGAAACAGGGTGAGACTGCTTGCCTGCCTCAGTCCAAAAATTAAAAAAACATGTCTAAGCACCTTTAAAGCTTACTGATTGGCACCTCATATCTAGTTTGTTTATAACTGTTTTTCCCTGTTTCTCATTTCCATTCATGCTGAACAAACAGATATGGAAGTAACAATCCTCTCATCACACTATAAGGAAATAAACAAACAATGTCAAAGAGTTCCTTTAAAGTTTACTGCAAATTAAGACATCAGTGATCCAACCTACCTTTGACCTGCCGAAACAGGCAGCTACACCCATGTTTGGTATCCAGGTGGTATTGACGACTGATCCCAAACCTGTAACAGTCTGACAGACTGAACCGTCCTGCAGGGTGAAAATGAAATGACACTTATTGCAGACTTACATAATAGTAATTGTATAAAATAATAGTTTAATTGTCTGCCATTGTTGTTTGTGAAGTGATTTTGTATTGACTTCAGGTTAAGAAGAAGCAGCAACAGTGTGAATGTTGTTTTCTGACCTGTAAGGACCAGATGTTGAGCAGCCCTCCTATCCCTCCAGAGACCAAGGCCAGGCCACCGGAGCAAAATGACAGGGACTTCACTGCTGTTATGTGGCCATGAAGTACAAACACACACTTTGCACTCTCCTGCTGTAAAAAGAAACATGAGCAAAATCAAACTGCATTAATAACTGATTGGATGTTCTCACATTAAAATTACAAGATCTGAGCAGAGCCAGGGCTGCAAAATCCACACTGACCTTGACATCAGTGCTTTTATCCTGGCTTTGGGGGTTGTTCAATATGTTGGGGAAAGATACAACAGTACCCCCTTGTGGCAACATCCAGACATGCACAGAGCCATTCTGACAGCCTCTATTAAATCATGGAGAGAATTAAATGAGAGTCAATGACAAACATGAATAAAAGAAAATTAAAATCAACATATCACTGATCCTTCTCTCTTTTTGTACTGTGACACTGCCGAGGTTTTAGTTTTTAAAGAAAATGAATGGAGAAGTAATTAGTTATGTAAGCTCACGTAGCCATCATGAGCCTGGGATCAGGCGCTCTGCCAGCGAGCGGACACCATTCAGCAACGTTCACAGTGCTGATGTGAACAAGGGAGTGCAGGGTCACCCAGTTGCCCCCCGAGCGTCCGAGTATTTTCACCACCTCTGACCTCCCCAGACAGAGCAGCAGGTGTCCTGTGGGATCCCATTTTAAAGAACTCACACTGTCCTGAGGAGTGAAGGGAGAACTGATATTATTTTTAATGACAACACAGTCACATAAAAAGACTGATTTGGGTGTGAAACTCTTACAAATGTGTCTATTTTGTTGAGCTCTTCAGCAAACTGCAGTTAAAATCAGTGTGGAATGAATTTTGCAAACAAACCTGAAAGACAGACAGCACGACAGGTTGCTCGTTCTCATACGTCTCGGTTGTGGCCAGCAGGATCTTTCCATCGGGATAACCCGCTGCAAAAGGTTTGTCCTCACTGTGCCAGGCGACACACTGGGGAGCTGAGAGTGATCAGAGAGGAAAAACAGCCTATTACATGAATACTCTGATGTTTTTAAAAATACAATTATTTGATGTTTTGCTGAGAATTAGATAAAGAGATTGATACTATACAATTCCCCTATGTAATTCCTCCCTCTGTAATTACACTAAAAGCCCATAATAAATCAGTGTTTAAAATATAAAGTCATATGTGGTAGTATATTTCATAAAATACATTTAATCTCCTCACCCTCTTTCCTGTGGCAGTGTGTGAGTTCGGTGCTCTTCACATTCAGGTCAATCTCCTGCATTATGACCTGCAGCCAGCAGAGGGAGCCATCCAGACGTCCCACCAACAGGCTCTCAGCAGGTTTGTTCTTACAGGTCGTCGGCTGATCGAGAACCCACAAGCTGAAGGCCTGAGCCCAGCAGAGGGCCGTGACCCGAGACATCTGAGCCTCCACATGACAGTGAGATCCTGAAAATATATCAAAATTTAATTCGATTGCAGAAACTATTTTTATAACTGGCAGTCATTATACCATTACATTACTGAAGCTCTTTATTACTATTAATTACAACATTTTTTTACATGGCAGAGATTTTATTACATTAACAGCTATGAAATGAATAAACTAAATTATATGTTAATGAAATAAGAGATACACCACACTAATAAAGGGATAAAAAAAAAAATCCAGACTTACCTCTGATGTCCATGATGTTGACGTGTTTGTTCTCTGGAGCAGCCAAAAAGTTTCCCCCTGTGCTCCAGTATACAGGAGACATGTGATGGCACCTGCCGGCCCTCTCACTGCTCGATCTGTCTGCCTTACTGGAAAAGTTTACAAGTATGAGTAATCAGAGTTCTCTGATAGCACAGATGTAAGATCTTCAGAAATGTCTATGTCTGATGCTTCGTCTACAAGAACCCCAAAGCTTTCTTTTAACTTTCTTATTTTGCATTTGTAAATTGAGGATAAAACATGTATTTGTGCACAAGGACTAAATAAATTAAACATCCTCAGATTTTGTATCTCACATAATGTTTTTGTATGTTTCAAAACAGCTATTAAGCTACAGCACAGCAGGTCTGATAGACAAACAATCAGCAACACAGTAAAAGCTTCACTGCACTGCTAAAACAAGCGGACATAACCTGGTAATGCAGGAGAAGGTGTTCTGTAGCTCCACAGTGTTCTGGTTGATGCTCCACAGCTGCACCACCTTGTCCTGAGAGCATGTAGCCAGCAAACTCTGATCACTGTTCCAGGAGCAGCTGGTCACCTGAACAGAACAGAGATAATGGAAGAAGACTTAATATTCCTTCTTGTCATTTTTTAGCAAATGTTTTTGAAAAAATGTCTCTAAAACATTTACTTACTTGGTGAATGTTTCACAGCATTAATTCTAGTTTCTCAGCACTTATTTCTATGCAAAGTTATGGTTAGAGCAGTGATTGCAATTCTCAATGTCCTCAAGCTAAATTGCAAGTCATTTGATTTGTGTTTAGAGTAGAAAAACAGACCTAAAAAGATCTCATCTTGTTCTGAGAATAAATGAACAAACTGTTTGGTCAATGAGGATCCAGCAAAAGCAGTAAACAAAGTGCTTGTTGCAGATTGTCCTGTGAGTCCCTCACCTTGTTGTAATGTCCTTCCAGCCTCTTGAGAGGACATTTGCGCAGATCCCCAGCCAGGTCACTGTACGTTTGGGGCCGACTAGGACCGTCCCTTCCTGTGGCAGCCAAGGCCTGCACCAGCTGCTGGGCTGCCCACTGGCGATGTTTACTGGTCAGTCTGGCAGAGAGGACACAGGCTGCCAGGGCATTAGCCAGCTCCAGAGGGCCCACTCTGGCACTCGGGTGGGGTAAAGGGGAGGGAGGCAAGGACGAAGAAGACACCCCTTGGTTTCCTGTTTCTAGGACAAACAGACACATGCAGAGGAGAGCTACTATACGCAACAAATCACAAGATTTTAAAAACAAAAAAAAACAACCTAAGTGAACTTATTTCTCTCACCATTTGCCTCGTGTTCAGCTCTGTCTGGGCCGTAACACTGAACACCCTTTTCAGTGAGCAGGGACACCAGACTTTGTGTGACCAGGAACGTGGGGGGCGTCTGGTCCTTGTAGTCCTTCTGCTGCTGGGCTCCCTGAGCTGTTAGACTGGAGCTCAGACATCCTCTCTGCTGCGGGTCAGTGATGGCACCAATGTTCACTCCTGTAGCTGCTGCCATGAGGTCCTACGGAATAATTTTCTACATTAAGCCATTTTAATTTAACAGTATATATGAAATCAAGAGGAGGAAAGACCCCTGTTATCTTTGCAAGAAAACAGTCACATTGTTGCTGCAGTCAAACAGTATTTCCAGCTCTGGCAGGCTTGCTGGGGGTTTAGTCCAGTCAGATCATCTCATTTGTAAACATCCTCTCGGAGTCGGTTCAGAGTCGGTCAAAGACTCTTTATTTCAGCCCCAGGTTGTTCCCGTCTGCATCAGTTAATTCTTTACTGGTTATAACTGAGATCTCTTTTCAAGAACTGATCTTTTTTTTTCTGAGTGAAAAGAATCTGATACATCTACCAAGACTTAATAACTACTTGACAACTTTTTGGGAGAAGCTGATGACTGCTTACATTAAAAAAAAAGTTGTAAATGTCCTTATTTGATATATAGTTTAGATCATATGGACTGAGCCTTGTGTTTAGCTTATACGGTATTAATGATTAGTAGACTGACCTGAGTGCATATCTCCACTAGCTGTCTGTAAGCAGCAGGGCTGTGGGACACCACGCTGCCGATGGCTGAGGACAGGAAGCTGAGGCAGCTGGAGTTGTTGCGCTCTGTGGCCTGCCCCTTTGCACCTGGCTGTCTCTCCATGCAGGTGTGAGCCCTGCCCCCGGCCGCCAGAGTCATTAAGCGAACCAGGATACGGATATCTGCCAGACCCAGGGACTCGAGTCCGTTAGACTGGCTGCACACTGAAGCGCTGGAGAGGAAGATACAAGAAGACTTGTGAAAGCACAATGAACTGGTGAAAAAAGCAATATATATCAACAAGGCTGTAATCTGGGCAAAAGTACCTGGAGGCAGTCTGAGACAGGGCTCTCATCACCATGCTGTAAGCCAGCAGAATCTGGGCTGTGGAGGTGACTCTTCTCAGAGCTTTTAGTCTATCATGAGAGTCCCTCAGAGAGACTGCCTGCTGTCCGAGGCTCAGAGAGGTCTTATGCTCAACAAGGGCATTCCCTATTGAAGATTAACACATATCTTATATCCTTTATTGTGCAATCATATATATTCTCCTTTATCTTAAAGCATGGCAGGTTATCCGTCAGGTGTAGACATGCAAAAGAGACAAAATACTGGATGCAGTGGGACAACTGTGAGTAATGTACGTGTGCTTCAGATATCCAGCTATGAAAAATGAGTGATGAGTCACTATGTTGCAGTAAGTTTGTCCTTGGTTGGATCCTCCTGCTACCAACAAGCACAGAGGGAACGTGGGCGTGTGTTACAACAAGTGGGCAATATCTCTCATCAGAGATAAAGTTACAAAAACAGCCACTGCAACATGAACGACAGGACAGCCAGCTACTGACTGACTGCAACCTAATACTCAGTATATTACCGGTAATTTAATACTTAGAGGTGTGAAGATGAGATCATTTTAATTGTCATCATTGTGTCCTAGAGATTTGATAGGTAGGTCTGCAGAACAAATGACTAGATAACCAGTTTTAAAGTGTGTGTGATGGTGAGCAGAGGGATATTCATTAGTGCGCAAACTGCAACGTCACTGCTGGATGCTTCTACATCCTGAACTGGACCTTAAACAAAAAGCCTGTTCTAAATAAAATATTTTGAGATGCTTTGAACTCTAATGTCTGAAACACATTCAGTAAATGACTTTCATCTTTACAAAAAGTAGCTAAAACATTCAGAACACAAACAAACACAATACCTTTGGGAGCCACTGCTCTCGATGGGTCAGCTGAGCTGTAAACCAGGGCCCCGAGGGGATCTGGCTCAGTGAAGGCGATTGGCTCTGGCACCGGCTTCTTTTCGGTCAGGCCCAGCGGTCTCAGCAAAACCCCAAAGTCTTCAAGTCCTGTCAGCTTGTCTGTGTCACACTCGTCTTGGTGGCTCATTTCCCAATCATCTGAGCAAACAGAAGCACCGTTCATATTCAAAAAATCATCATAAAAATCATTTTGAAGTTTAAATCTTTGATCTGAAGTTATCTTTCCTACCATCAGATGTGCTGTCAAGCTGGCCAATCAAATCAGATGTCAAACCTTTAACCCTGAAGCAAAAAGAGTTTTCAATATCAAAGTGAGAAATCAACTGTCTAGACATTCATTTGCTAAAATTTTCAGTGTGTCTCACTCATACATCACTTCCTTTCTTCCTGTCTCACCTCTCATATTTAGAACTTGGGTCATTCAGGTTTGCAGCCAGATACTTTTCCCTGCAGGAGCTGCAGAGGAGGTAGAAAGGGAAGTTGGAGCCACATTCCCCTTTGAACCAGACGTCCACGTAGGCCCCAGTGCTGTCATATCCCTTACGTGCGGCGCTCTGACCGCAACCTGGGTGGCGCCGCTTTATGTGGTTGTTGAACTGCAGAGTGAGGGTGTTGCACAGCTCGCACTTCACCATCTGACTGTGCTCCTCCCCGGCCTAACAGAGGGATGATAAGATGGATCATATTTCCAGTTTAAATAACACTGAAAGAACAGAACAGGTTTATTTTTTCATGTTTCAAAAAAAAACATTAAGCTAAAATACATTATTAGGATCTCAAACAGCATAGTTTGTTGTTTTGTATTTTATTCATGGCTAAAATATTCAAGATTATCACAAACTGTTTTTTTGTTTTGTCCATGCAGCCTTTGTGTTGACAGTATGTGTGTGTCACCTCCACTATCTGGAGCGTGTCTCTCTCCAAGCTGAAGAATGAAGGGGTGAGAAGGTCCTCGTAAGTCTCCTCATGGTAGGGATCATCCATGTAGCCCAACTCCGACTCCTCCTCAGCAGAGTAGGGATGAAACTCCACCTGCTCTGGCCAATCGCTGACCGATGGGTGCTGCTGGTACAGCTGAGGGAGGGGGTTGGGTGACGGCAAGTCTGAAAAGATGAGATTTGCCTCAAATTAAAAAGGCATGGTATAATTTATAGTAAATGTGGGTTTTAATCAACAACAAAATGAGGTAATGGAAGGCTGTTACCATTAGTCACAGCACAGCTTGATCACAGTGTTTCAATCAGGTAAATGATGCTTGAAACCAGCATGATAACATTTGTGCTTTTATAACGCCTGCTGTTAAACTATCACATGATCTAACACGACTCTGATGTGCACATCTTGTTTCGGGTTGAGAGCTGTGACTCTGACCTGCCCTTCTGAAGGACGTCCTCTGACTTGGGCCTGAGCGTCGCCGCCGTGCAGGAGGAGGTCTGTTCCTCGTGAGGTGGACGTCCAAGAAGTTCTCCCTCTCTATCCAGTCGAGCCCTGGCAACAGGCTGTAAACAAAAAAACAAACAGTCAATCAGTCTGCTGGCTGTATTTATAACTGGGATAATACCATAAAAGCCAGTACCAAGTAATAAATGTGTGGATGTTCCTCAAATCCCTGACCTTTCACTGGGTTGGCTGGTGGGGCGCTCGGGACATTGTACCGTCTCGGGCCCATCTGGAGACGGGGTGTCAGGAGCACCCTCCGGTCTAGCTGACTCGGCTGCCTGCTGCTCCTCAGTCAGGGGGTGTTCGAGCATCCAGCTGGCCAGCACCTCGATGGTCTGAGAGTCCAGGTCACCTGCTACATCTGGGAGGGACCACAGGGAAGTTGAACTGTCAGAGTTCAAAAAGAAAAGATGGATCATGGAGTGCTGCGTTGCTAATTCATGTCGGACACCACCAGCAGATGATCATGATTATTTCTGCCGCCTTGGGTCAGGCTGGCACATCTGCTCTGACGATACAGAGTGTGTGACAATGATTAGTGTATGAGGTTTGTGAAAGTGAAGGAAGGCCTAAAATTTGTATAATATGAAGTGTTTTGTGATTAAAAATGAGATTCCAAAAAAACATTTCCCAATATTTTGGTGCAATGTGTAAACATGTGTCCATATACTTTCTCTTGTTCAGTAGTCAGTAACTAATACATGATCTGTGCCATGCATGAGCAAGAAATCAGAACTAGTGAAACTGTATTCTTAGAGGCTGATATACTGTGCAAAACAATTTAGTGAAAATATGACTTACACTAAATTTAAAGTGTCAGATTTTAGGAATTTGAGTGAAATTTTCTGAAGGCTCAGACAATTTTTATCTATTTCTGGAGAGAAGTGGGTAAAATTTGAAAACTATCCAACACATATCATCCTTCAAGGAGGAACAGTCTCTAATGTACAGATTGTTTTAAAGATAATAAACAGCTTAAACAACATATGCCCTTTGAACATACAATTAATATTAAAAATACGGCAAATGTAACTTGGTCTCTTATTTTTGCATAAAAAGTGAAATGGAGTGAAGTGAAAGCATGTACTGAGTTATAAAAGTGAGGCCTCATTTGATTTTCAGCACAAATAACAGCATAATTTGAACCTGCTAAACTATTTATTTTTTCTTAGATGCATTAAATTGAACTTTTCTAAAACACTACAGAAAGGCTGCAGCAAACGATAAAGGGAAGAAGTTTAAAATAGAAAGCACACGAGGCAAAACACTGAGTAATATCACTTTACAAAGCAGTACCTGCTGCCTCCATGGCCCAGTAGATGTGTCTCATAGAGAATCCCATTTCTAGCAACCGACTGGTGACAAACATTTGTGTCCTTTCTGGTGGTTGAGGAGAAAAGGAAAAGTGCACAAAAAATAGAAAACAAAAACATAACCACAACTCCATAACTGTATTGAAAATTTTCAAATCAATATTTTCATATTTTTTACAACCGTTGTTTTTTTTCCTGCTCAGTTTACACTTTACTTTGTTGGTTGACGCTGAAATGCCACTCTCAAGTCCTGAGTAAGCCCATTTGATTAAGCTCTTATACCCACAATGAAGTGTTAAACCCATCAACAACCCTAATTATCCTAGTGTTTCCTGAGATATGAAGCCCAGATTGACGACTGTACTTTAATGCACCCCCCAGGACTGGTGAAAAGTAACACCAACATAATCAATGATGAAACAAATGGTGCCATTTGATCATATAAGTGTATAACTGTGTCATGCATTTGACAGTTTAAAAATCTGTCCAATAGCAGAGCAAAACACATGCTGTTTTGAGCAGCAGCTCAGTTGTGACAAATAGTTAAACATGCAAGAGACACACAGTGCCACTTTACATCTACTATACTACTTTTACCTTAACTTTATCTTAAAATGACATTAGTAGCATTTTTGAGTATGAAGCCAGCATGGGGGAAAAGTTAGCTTAATACTGAACTGACTTGCAGCATCGCTATGAATGCTAAACCTTTTCTCTTTAACAAAAAGTGGAGTTTACCATTCATGTTAAATAAAGAGAGAAATTAAATTAAACACTTTTTGTTGTCTTCCTCTCTATTGACTGACATCTGAAAGCTTTTCCCCCATTAAAGTCTCTGCACTTGCTCTTACCCAGGCTGCTTCTGGCCTGTGTGCTGCAGGGACCTGGTTCCATGAAGCTAGTCTGCTGCTCTGTGAAGGCATCACAAGAAGCAGAGCTGGCCAGGCTGAAGCAGGGATGCAGTACGGGGGGAGAGCTAACCAGGCCGGTAAGCGTAGGGAACCGAGTTAAGACCATGTGCCTGGAGGGAGTGAAGATACAGTAAACACAATAACAACTCAGTGCAGGTGGTGCAACGCTGCCAGTTTTCAGCTCTAATAAAACATTTAAAATATACAGTATTTGAGAGAATGAGGTGAGACTTATTCAACCTGGTTTTACACTAAAGATCACAATAAACCAAGCATGTATTCTTGTTTATCTGTTATTTAAATCTCTATGTTTTTTTTTAAGCCCTGTGTTTGTTGCTGTTGTATCAACTCACATTCAGAAAAGGCGGTACAATATGTGCTTTGTTCTCTGAGAGTCTTTGGCAAAGAGGTTGGTACTATTCTTGTCAAAACTCTCCTCCCTGAAGGGCTCTTGTTTTTTATTTTCTGCACTGAAGCCGTTTGTTTGTTTGCCTCTTGAAAGCAGGAATAACAGTGACGCCGTCGGCTGGCTGGGTTAGGAGAACAACAAGCTTGCAGAGCTGCAGCTTCGGTTAAAGACAGCAGGCGGAAACCTCAGTCTTTTCTTTCATATACAACCTAACTCACCCATTCCCCGGACTTCAGAAAAGCTGCTGCTGCCAACAGATTCAGATCTGTGGTAATCAGTACCAACATGAGAACTTAAGTTAACTATAATTGTTGCTTTGTGTCCAATCAAGATGCTTCTACTCAACCAATAATAAAACCAAACCTGTCTATACTCACTGGAGGAGGCTGATGGGAAAGAAAGGGTTGAAGTTATCAAGACCATCTGCCTGCAGGTTGGTTGGCAGAGAGGATGCCAAGTCAGTGTTGGAGGACGAGGCAGAGGCTCTGTTTGATTGGCCAAAGATGGCGGTGCCTTCTGAACCCATGCTGTACAGGGACACAGAGCTGGAGGATTTGGAAATAGGCTGAGAAGAGTGGTGACCAAATTCTGCAAAGACAAGGCGGAGAGGAAGGTTAGACCACAACAAACACCTTATTTTATAAAATTCTTTTATGTATACACTGATTTTAAGTCTGTTAGTACAACTGTCTGCTCTCTGAGGTCCAGTCTGAGTCAGTCAAAAGTCATCCTGAGCAAAAGGAAGTTTAACATTTTCCTACCAGCCAGAGCTGAAATGGTTAGTGGAAAGAGAGAAAATTAACAGAATTAAAATTAATAGATTAATAGAATTTATAGACAGTTGATTGTTCCAGCTTTTCCAATGAGAGAAATGTATACTTTTGCATGTCTAAACATTACTGTAAACTCTATATCTTTGGGTTTTCTACTGTTTTCATCGTCGCTTTAGGCATTAGGCCCAAGAAAATAACAATAACTAATTTCTTCTTTATTTTCTGACATTTGTAAACCCATCAATTGATAAAAAATCAAATCAAGTGCACAGTCGCAGCTAAAAAACCCAGTATACCCATGCAATGGCAAAATTATAAATTATTAATTAAAGATGTCTGGCTATCTATCTCATTTATTTCTAAACTGTTAATGGACTCTACAAAATTGAGACTTGCCAAGTCCAAATCAAGTCCTCAGTCCTCATTTCTGTGCCTAGAGTCTGACAAAAGTTTTAAGGCTTTACAGAAATCAAACCGAAACCAAAGTGTCTACAGTTTGATCCATAAATCTTGATACCTTTGTGTTCTTTGTCCTCCTGCAGTCTGCTAATGGCTCCTTTGTAGATCATGATCTGAGCCCTCTCCAGGTCAGCGAGAGACACGCTCTGTTTGATTGGACAGGGTCTGACTGCCCACTTCACCATGCTCTGTACCACATACTGCAGCACTGATCTCAGTTCAGCACTCTCATCCCATTGTTTGCCGCTGGTCTTGGCCTGGTCGGGGTTTGGGCTGGAAAGGGGACTGACTGAGGAGGTGGGATTGTCATGCTTAGGCACAAGGAGCAAATCTGATAACTTCTCACAACTGAAAATGACAGTCAGGGATTTCAAAGCTCCGATGAGAAGGTACGAGACTCTGACTGCTCTCAGTTCAACGGCAAAGGCATCCACTTTGGAGGATTGGGATGTTTGGGGTAAACAGGTCAGCTCCGAGTGATCAACGATCTTTGCTGAATCTTTGGTTGAAGATGGAGATGAGAAGGGGTCCGTCTCAACCCTCTGATCCTTATACTTCTTCCTCTCATCCTCTGTCAGCCACCTGATGTCAGCGGACGTGTCTTCATCCTGAGAGCACTGAATCTCACTCTCTTTCACATTCTCCTCTGAGTATTTCCTTTTCGGAGCTGAATAAGACGCATGCCATCCCTGTTCCTCCAGCAGCCCCATCAAATAAATCAGATCTAAGAGTACTGTCGGTTTGAGGCCTCCGAGTGGGGCGACATCGCAGCAGGATATGTCACAGGGCTCCAAAGAGATGATCGGCGTGTCACTGGGTGACCAAGAATTCATGGAGCTTAGTTATTGGAAAGGATGGGAAGAACCCACAGATACAGCATGGAGTGACACCAGGATGGATTCAACAGGGATTAATGGATTTAAGAATGAAGAGGAAGAAGCAAGAAAAAAAGTAAGATCAGGGGGGTAAATGATGAAAATAAAGTAAAATGTTAGACAAATTACAGAGAAGGAAAAAGAAAAACTAACAGAAAAGAGTTATACAGAGCAATAAACATGCTGAAAGGACCAGGACAAGAAAAATATAAGAATTGTTAAATGGAAGTAAATGAGAATTGTCATCTTCAGAAACATTTGCAAAGACTTTCTATCATAAAAAAGTGAGCATACGTATACATTTTTTGTAATACCTGACAGAGAGGTCGGTCTCCTCCCACTGAAGCTTGGCCAGGGTGCTTCCTTCTTTCAGGACTCCCAGCAGAATGGCTCTCCGCCCGCTGGGCTTGTGGAGGCACAGACCTCCAGCTCGGAGACCGTTGTCCACCCCTCCGATCAGGGCGAGAACAGGCCACACTTCAGTGCAAAGAGCAGCCAGCTTGGCGTCTGACAGAGATCGACGTCGTGCCAACAGATCGCCTGCATCATCTCCGTCTCTGTGATCCTCTTCCTTCTCAAAGTGAGCGGGACTGAGGCCTGGAGGACAATGTGAGACAGAAGAGGCAAAGAGTCATGAAAAATATGCTTAATAAGGATATTACATTTCATAAACTTTATCCACTGCCTTTATTATTGATTTTTAAACACTCGATACTCTTTAATTGTCAGTGACAGATGCTTTGATACAGTTTTTAATTGGTTTTCATCCATTTGATCTTTACACCAGCTGTTCATTCTTTGTTCCATCGCTGTAGCTGGAATGTGATTGACACAAAATTGTTAAAAGACTCAATTACTAATGTCGTTTCACTTTTAAATAATTGAAAGATAATGTGAAATTTAATTTGGTCAAAAAGAGAATTAAACTGTGCATTTCAGGAAGAGCTCTGTAGCTGAAAACAGTTTTACATAAGTGAAGGATATATGGAAGCTTTTACAGTAAAGCCTTGCAAACTCTAAAGGGGTGGTGCTTCAAATCTGAGTGACATGGGTCAAATCATGAGGTTGCACATTTGCTTGGTGAGGGCAGCCTGTTTAAAGATTTATAAATACTCGAATAGCTGTGCATCTTAGTAATTCATTTACATATTAGTTTGGTGTCTTTATACTGTGAGCCTGCATAAACAGAGCATTGGAGATTTCAGTAAACAAAGATGGTGGATGCACAATGAGAGAGCCAAAGCATTGAGGTGCAAACTTTCAGGACGACCAGCTGGACATAACTTAGTCTCAGAATACACATGTTGACTATTTAGCAGGTCAGGGGTTTGCTCTTTCCTAAGACAAGTTCATCTGCACAACAAGGGTGTGAACTCAGAACAAAGCCTTTTTCTGCGAGGTTGTCCTGAAGCCAACATGTTGTGACACGAAATATCAGCCACAACTTCCCTGAATTAACTCTGCGCCTTTGTTTTGTTTCTCTCCCAATATTCCTGTCATCTCTTTAACATCAATATCTTATAAATAAAATGCCCACCCAAAATTTAATTATCATTTAAATCTTTCCAAAGCAGAAGTGCATGTTCACAAAGGACTGTTTTTTTAAACACTGGTATTTTTTCCTTTTACTTTGAAAAATTTAGACATTGCGTTTTCCTGTGCTGGAAAGTATTTATTTATAAAAGAGTGAGCTAAGCCTGCCTTTAAGGGACCACAGTCACAGCTGCTTCTGACCTGGATTGAAGCTTCCTAAGTCCTCCTCTCTTAACAGAGGACCAATGAGCTCCAGGTGAGTATGGATGTACTGGTTGATGTGTGAGGCCCACTGGTCGCACTGGTGGAGCCTGCGGAGGAGCTGCACTGTTGACTCTATTAGCACCGTGGTCCGGGGGCTGCAGAGAGGCTCCCCAGGGAGCAGATTACTGGGCATGCCTCGCATCTGGAGGTCACGCAGTGCAACCTGCGAGAAATACAGCACACAGGATAAAAATCTGTACTGATGATGAGGTTAAAACACTGCATGTTAAATCTCAGAAGATTTCATCACCATTTAACAACCATTTTTATTGGTTTACACATTACTAAGCAAAATATATGCCTTATATATGCCTATTGTAAATGTTTCCTCACAGTCACTCTGCAGTCATTTCATGGTCTGGGGGTCTAGATCTGTGACTTATGATTGTTCATAACCAAATTTGGTGGCAAAAACACAATCTAATTTCTACACATCATTCAAAGATGGGACATGAGTGCCACTTGGACTTTAAAGTAAGTGACTATGAAACATTGGGTACAGTATATCAACTACCTTCTCTCCAGGATTACTGCTGTAGAACAACACACAGGGGTAAAGTTCAGAGGCCGCCACACCTTCAAACGCCAACTTTGGCTCCTGGTAGAATAACACAAAGATGCCAAAATTGCAAAAAAACACATCAGTTAATCAGAGCAAAACTCCTTGAGTGCTGTGTGAAAATAACTTTGGTCAGACCTTGTCGTTCTTGGCAAAAGATACGGTGTGAGCCTCCATGTCCAGGATGCAGGTGATGGTGTCGCCCTGGGTGAAGGAAGGGAGTGTGCGGACCAGCTCCCCTCCGTGGTACAGGTTGCCACTGTAGGCGCGATACAGCCACATGTCCGTGGTGGTGTGGTGGTTGTGGTCTCTGACCGGCCAGCGTGAAACACCGATACACGTGCCCTCATTTCCTCTGTTCTCTTTGGTAATGTAGAACTGGGGGGGTAAATTTGGAATAAATCAGGTTATTAATCAGGTTCTGTCAGCACAATTCAGGAGGAAAATCTGGGCAATGAACAGCAGAGACAGATTAATATTTACTGTATTTATTTTGGTACTGGTTCTTACCTTCCAAATGAAACAGCCGGATGTAATGGCGGTGGTTGCCAGGCCGTAACCTTTCCCTCCTGAGCCGTGGGAGAGGATGTTCCCACTCTCCAAAGAACAGCAGATTATCTTGTGGGGATCAAAGGAAAAATCTCCAATGGGAATACATTCATCATAGCTGCCAGGATTCTGCAAAACATGAAGCACAGACTTCCATTAATGTTTATAATCCTGGAAAAAAAAATCATTTCAAAATGTGCAACAGCAGCCTGAAAATTATATGTAAATATATACGGGATAAAACAATGTGACATGATGACATTTTTGTTAACAATAAGTGTTTTTTCTCAACAAAATCAGACACAAAAGTCATAACAAATTACAAATGTCATTTAATTGTTAATAATCCTGTAAAATGTAAAAAACACATGAAATTTTCAGAGTTACAGACGTAGGAAAACAACTAGAAGTAAGAAACAAGCTGACAGAGTTCCATTGTGAATAAATTATCAGTGAATCCAATTTTCAAACAATCATTATCATATTATTGTGTTAGGCTACACTGATTTGTATTCATGCTTGTTGTAGTTTGACATTTTTATCTTGTTGTTATTGTTCTGTCCTCTCCAACACAAACACAAACACACACACACACACAAACACACACACATACACACCATGGAGAACAGGCCCATCTGTTCTATCAAGTATCCCTGCTGTTTTTAATTTCATTTCTGCCAGGAGTTTCACTTCTTCCTCAACACAACATTTCCTGAGTCTTAGATTATTAAATTCTGTTAGTTATAAGCTGGTGTTGTTCTGCGCATCACACGGTTTGTTGGGTGTCAATGCAGTCAAGCAGAAGCATCCATCTCATGTTTTTATTTACGAAGCTCTGTTGTTGAAGCTCCTAAACTACCTCACATCTCTCATCACACTTCAAATAAGATTGTGGACTGGAGTAGTATTAATTAATACAGTATTAAATTTTATGGTATAGTACAGTGTAGTGTCTAGTACCACATAGAATAGCATGGTTTAGTACAGTATAATGTAGCATAGTGTGCTCCAGTATTGTATAGAATAGTATAGTGTAGTAAAAGAAACATAAGTCAGGGGTATGATTAATAATATACAGCTGTATTACCCCTTTGTGTTTTTCAGGCGTCTCCTCGTGGTTCCTCTCAGCTAGCGGTTCCTTCCACATGTAAACAGATAAGAGCTGAAAGAGCTGTTTTACAATCTAAAGGAAGCAAAGGAAAGGAAATGCCTTCATCATAAAATTCACAGAAACACATACGACAGGATGTAATTTTCATGTTAAATGCATTCATGTTTTCTTAAGCTACTCCATTCATGCATTTACATTTTTCCCATCATACCTGTTGAATTTGAACGGGCTCAGAACAAGCAGGTAACAGTCTTTCTAAAACGTGGAAGGCCAAAAGCTTCGTACGAAGGTTCTGGAAGCTTGGAGATCCTGACGGAGGACACGGGAGAAAAAAACAGGGAATAAAACAGGAACTCAGGTCAACTGTTCCACACCGTAATATCATTGCTGTTTTTATTATTCTCCTTATTTGTCTTACCTAAAGTGCACTTGTGTGAAATTATGGCCATTAGTGGATCAATCCATTTCACAAAGGTTGATAGTCTTTTCATCACTCTTAGTGACAGCACGCGCCTCAGAAACACCAAGAAATCTGCAAGCTGAGATTCAACCACTTTGCTGCTTTCAACTCCTAAAACAACAAAAACAGGAGGAAAACTATATTTAAAGACAGAAAAACTGTAACAAATAACACATCTTGTCTTTAGAACAATACATTTAATAGTGATTTTTATTAAGTTGCATTACGGGACTTGGTTAAAAAACATTTGAGTGAAGTTTCAAATAAACTTTATCTGCAACACCATTTAGATTTGTGTTCTTGCTGCTGGAGTCTGGATCTGTCCTCTCAGATGCTCCTCTCTCTGCTGTCTGCTGCTGGTTGAAAGTATGCAGGATATTCTGGAGCTGCTCACACATCACTTCCATCAGAGCATGGGAAATATCCACAGGCAGCAAATCCTCACAGGAGCTGAGAGCACAGGACAGTTTTTAAGCCAATGCAAACACTAAAGTGCATTTTCACTTTTTAATTAATCAAATAGCAGAAAAAGTGATGCACACGTTGTTGCAGCTGTTTACCTTCTCTTCATTCTCACCTTGCAGCCACAGTCAATATCTGCAGCAGACGAGCGCAGGCTAGTTTAACAGCCCCACTTAGCAACATGGATCCAGATGTAGAGGCTGCAAACCAACCCTGGTTCATCAGTGCACAGCTGTTGTTGGTCAGCATGGAGAGGATTTCCAGGATGCCACATTTGATGACCAGCACCAAATCCACTGGCTGGTAGCAGAAATTTAGTGCAAACATTGTAGCTAGGAGGAGGTGTTGGCAGGAACCTGGGTATGATGGACACAAAACCTCAACTACATGCAAACCAGAATAAAAACTGAGGCAAAAAACAACCAGCAGAGATGAATAAAAGGCAGTTCAAATAGAGGCATAATGTTGGAAAGCAATGTAAAAAAATAGTATGCAAACCTGGATGTTCTTTTTCCAACACAACCCTCTGTTTGAGGACACGCACCACCTGCTGGTAGAAGATGTGAGCTGCAGACTGTAGCTCTCTCTGCGTGTCCAAAGAAGCTGAGTGCGTACCAGACTGGATTAAAAGGGATAGGAGATCCATTTATATGTCAATGCAGAACAAACACATCAAATGACCTTAATATTGAGCATTTTTCCTCACTTCATCTAACTTAAATTATACACTCCTTCATCACAAACACCTGTGCAAACACTGTGACAGCATGATTATATGATGTACCATGTAATGCTGCATCTCGTAATTAGTTCCAGCGTGAGAGCCAATGATTTGTGTTCCCAGAGCAAAACATCCAGAGAGGAACTGAAGCTGCACGGACTGCAACAACGCAGGAAACTGAGGGGAGACGGCAAACCTGCTGCTCTTCTCCTCCATCTTCGACAGGAAGGATGACATCTGACACAAAGCCTCCAGACGCAACTGATCACAACAAAGGACACAGTTAGCCATTAAAATACTCTCACAGAGTTTATTCTAGCGCTCTAGTTTACAATTTATGTGAGATTTTTTAAATAATTTCCACTTATTCTGTAGCTGATTACTTCCACCACTACATAAGAGAGACATAAAAAAGATAACATAAGGTAACTAAGAGAAAATTCTCACTACCTCGGCCCTCTGTTGCTGCTGCAGTATGGCAAAAGTAATGGCCTTCGGGTCTGCTTGACTACAAGTTTGTCCACCTGTCAGTGTTAGAAAGGAGGCCGACAAGTGCAGGCTTCCACATACAAAGTGGAAAACCTGGTTAAGAATAGGCAAAGTGTTGTTGCCGCAGTGGGACATAGACGTGGTCGGGCTGATGCACTGGCGCAGGCGATCCCATGCATCCTTCATGATGCCCAGAGAACACAGAGGTAAACCTGCAACAGAGAGACAGGAAGAACTGAAGCCAGTATTGTCTCTTTCTTTTCTGTTATTATTTCTCCACACCTCTCACAGTGTTAATTATTCAGTGTTATTTTCTGTATGGGAAAAAATGGCTGGTGTGATTTTTCTTGTTAAAAATAATAAACAAAAAAATCAAGTAGGAAATTTTCAATAAGAGACTAATTTTAAAATGTTTCATTATAGGTACTTTAATTTCTTTTATGATAGAGTGTGTTCCCCTGGAAATAAAGCAAACTTTAATATCATTACACTTTTAAAAGACAAAAAAAAATTATTTAAATTAGAATGACACAGTATTAAAGTAATAAGTACAAGCTGTAGATGTTTGTACATGCTAAGCTAACAGATATACCAGACAGATATGAGTGATACGGATCTTCCTTTTTAATGATTAATTGTGAATGATTGATTTTAACAAAGGGCTGTACTGTAGGGTGTGAATTATCTTAAAAGATGTGTTTAATGCACAAATACTTGGAGTAAACATATTGTACCTACCCATTTTATTCTTGGGATGTCCCAGGTTTTTCAATTGGTCAGACTGATTAAGACAAAGACAGCACATTAGCACTGATGAGGAGCTGTGTGGCCATATTTCGGTGTG
The DNA here is from genome assembly GCA_029783645.1 of Ctenochaetus hawaiiensis. Lineage (NCBI taxonomy): Eukaryota > Metazoa > Chordata > Actinopteri > Acanthuriformes > Acanthuridae > Ctenochaetus > Ctenochaetus hawaiiensis. The sequence continues at coordinate 15,507,749 of JAPZDY010000011.1, forward strand.
GTATAAGACTCACCTGCTTTCTGCCGTCAACAGACATCACAAGGAATTCGGTTGTTGATTTCCTAAAGTGAAAGGAAGCGGACAGTTAATGTGGATACAGACACAGAAACAGCAAACAAACCAAGCATATGCTTCCTAACACACCTTGCCCCAGTGTTCACTGCCAGACTATTCTCCTTTTCACTGGGTTCGACCCAGGCGGGTCTGACTCCCAGCAGGAGGAAGAGACAGCGAGACACCACCAGATGGCAGGCAGCAGGGAAAGACAGGCTTTCCTCTGATTCTCTCTGCTGCTTGGGATCCAGCTCCCTCTCTGGGCTGACCGGGCTCTCCATGCTGCTGGGGAGGGTGGAGGTACCAAAGGATTCGTACACTGTGACGTTCTGCTGTACCTGCATGGCCTCCCGGGTGGCCATGAATGATTCTAGGACCTCTGCAAGAGACAGGAAAGACTTAAGGATGTGTTGTAATTCTGACTTTTATGTGTATTTCTGTCTGGATCTATCTGCATTTAAAAGCTAAACAAACATTTTTAACAGGTGACAGAAATACACATTTCTAACCTGAGAGGTCCATACGACTGTTGCCAAATGTGTCCTCCTCTGCAGCCTCTTCCTGGTTGTGGTTTGCTGTGGCTGGTGGGGGCACCTGAACCTCCCGGCTACAGTGACCTCTTGGTAGCTGCTCGTGATCCTTTCCCTCCGGCTCCACGGAGGTGCTTGGCTCTTGCCTGTCTGCATCAGGACTTTGGGGAGATTGAATGTTCTGCAATTCAAGAAATGTGTTAACTTCACATATTTTTTGGTAATCAGACCATATCCTTTGTAATAATGTGGAATATGACTGATGAAAAAAAACTGCCTCTTGAAAAGGGAACATAAAAGTGCAATATGTCCCGGCATAATTTTGGGGGAATATTTACAGTAAAAATATTAAGCTACAGTATATATTGCTTATAAGTCACTCTTTATTGTTCTGTAAGCATTTAACTCACTCAAAAACAGCTCTGTTACATTTATTAGCTTGTGACATTAGGGGGAGTCATTTCAGTAATAGTACCTGTTTGGCAGCAGTTTGCACCTGTGACGTCCTTGGAGAGTTTTTATGGGCCAACAGAGTGCTTCTGATTTTATAGACGGTTTCATAAATGTCTAACAGCGTCTCACAGGGCTCGTATCTGTCCCAAAGTAGAGTGGATAATTAGCAGAGCTCTGCATCGCAGAATATCTTAATTCATTAGGTTACTCTGATAAGATTGATTAATCATCATTTTAAAAAGACAGTTTAATCACTTAAATGTGAAAGTGCCTTTCAAATAAAATGCACTTGAATGGCATCTAGTGAATATTACTTCTGTATTACTGACCTGTCCTGCCAGCAGGCCTCTTTCTGCTGCCCAGTGTGTTTCAGTAGAGCAGCAAGGCTGCAACGACAAACAGTCTGCAGCAGACAGTCGCCTGAGGAGCCTCCATTCTCCCATTCTGCTCTCACAGCAAAACATCACAATTACATCAAAGTCAAACAAAACCTGACGACCAGAGTTCAAGAATACATCTATGATGTTTTGTGCAGTAATTGCATAATATTCATTAGTTCTCATCTCAACAACTTTGTCTATTGTCATCTGGATATTTACATGATAAACTTTCAAACAGAGGCCTGCACTCATACACACAAACTAGTCAGCGTACCTTTGCTGTGAGCGTACTCCTCCATCCTCTGCCACAGGCCACCTGCTGATCCTCTGGAGGATCCCAGAGCCAGTTCCAGTAAAGTCCTGGTTTCCTCACTCAGACTGAGCTCTGCCAGCCTGGCATCACTACTGCCGAGCAGCACCACCTCAGTCAGCCACGCCATGCTGGAGTCTACAGGACCATGAGACAAGTTACCAAGTCAAATCACAGCTTATTTCTTCATTTGCACACGAAATTCATAACAAGTTGAAGACGCCCTGTGGCCCCATATTCATGTGCAAGATGTGCAATAAGGTAAGCTGGGTAACTTAGAATATTGCATACATTCCTCTTTACTCATCAGAAGTCTCTTTGTCTTTACAAACATTTGCCATCTGTAAACCAGCTGACAAACTTCTTGTATTACTAGTTATTTCTAAACAGAATGTAAACACATTGGTGCAACATTTATTTTGGGATGAACATTGCATTTGTATCATTTGTCAAATGATTAGCACATAGCACAGACAGCTAGCAGTGTGTTTCCATACCTAGCTGTTCAAAATCCATCTCAAGGCCGTTCCTGAGAAGGACATTCGATAGCCAGAACTCTGACGTTTTCTCCTGAAGAGAGGGCGGCGGGCCTTGCAGCATACCACCAAGGCAGTGGCCGACTGCCAACGCTACAGACCGTTCCAGATCCAGAAGCCAAACCCACTTGCACTCCTCCTCCGGTTGCTGCTGTCCAAGGCATGTGTTTTCTTCACTTTTATCTGTAAGCAAGATCCCTTGTCATTGTGAGACAAGTCTATATTTTCTCCTGTAACAAGAATCTTAATAATTAAAATTGTGCTTTCCTTACTTAGAAAAACAGAACAGTAACACAAATAACAATAATAATCAGGTAAAAATCTGGGAGTCAGGCAGGTTGATCAAAATTTCTGCTGACCTGAACAAGTTTTCTGAACCTCCATCTGTAATTCCTGTTCCTCCAGGAGGCCTGTATCTGGCAGCAACCTGTTGAAGTCGTTGAGGTGCTCCAACAAGGCTAATAAATGGCTCAGGAGTGGCTGGATCGTGCCCAAGGGCAGCAGCAGCAAGGAGTACATGACCTGGCACAGCAGGCTGCCAGCCACTGAGTTGTACAACACCACTGGGACAAGAGAGGAGGAATAGAGTGACTGATAAAAAATAACTGAGGAATACAGACAGACCGCAGATATCGAGGCAACATAGAAGATTAAATCGTAAATTTTACATGTGCTTGTCATCAGACCAACTGACAGCTTAATGCTGAAAGACCCAACTGCTCTAAATCTATGGACTTGACCATGAAATCATACTAACCCTACATGCTGTACAAGCATATGTATGTTCTGTCTAAATGTTTCAAACTGCACTCTGGTCATTAAAGGATAAAAAGGAAAAACAGAGACAGGGAAGTGATTTTACAGAACTGTGTGAGAACTATTTACTTCTACCACCGACCCCGGCAGGACAAAACTGCGTGAAAAAATCAATATCCTCTTAAACTGGACTCTCTTCTAACCTCTAAAATTTGAGTTATGATGAACTATTAGATCATGTTGGCTCACAATAAACAGACTGCACTCTACATATTGCATTCAGGGGCTGCTCGTAAATTACAAACGCTGTGTCACATTCCATTAACATTCACCTTCTCAAAGACTTTTTGCTGCAGTCAGTTAATATGTTGACTGATCAAAGACATTTGAAAGTTAATTTATGTAAAGCTGATGTATGAATTTAATCTACCTTCATAACGTTCTTCAGGGTTTTTTATACCCTGTCCCAACCAAAGAGAAAAAAAAGTGATAACCTTTACGCAAATCTGGAGAATTGTTACACTCCTAGATCTGAGCAAACATCTTGCCTAATAACATTAAACTGTGTGAAACAGTAGAGTAATTTACTGTGGCATAACCATAATTCTTACTGTGCAGTTTCTTGATTATTTGTTTATCCAGGGAACTCTCCTTCAACAGTTTGGTGGATCTCCTGAGTGTCTCTGCAGCACAGGGAAGCAGCAGGTAAAGATGCTCTCGAAGCAGCATCACACTGCTGTCATCCTGCAGAACAACAGAGCCAGTGTGAATTAAATGCAAGTACATGAGCACAGAGTTCTGGGTAAACGGGTGTTAGCTAATCCTGCGGAGTACCTCAGGGCTGGAATGGATGTAGCAATGGGCGAGCAGGTGTTTGTGAAGTCCAGACAGCAGCTGGTGGAAGTGAGAGGGAGGATCAGTCTGTCCTTGGCTATCACTTGATAGCTGCTTGTCACTGTTTTTCTCCAGTTCCCCAAATGCCCTCTCCTGTAAGAACACACAGGCAATGTGGAGGAGTACGAACAGTAATAATGTGCTTCAAATATCTGTGAAAACAGGCTTCAAGATTTGACAGAAAACAATGCACTACTAGTTAATGTGAGGAAAAATTCAATACAAATAACCCAAAAAGTCTCAAAAAACCTCACAGGATCCTCGTTTCCATACCGTGTAAAAGCCTATGCTGAGGAGCAGGGTCCTGAGCAGCACCTCTGCCAAGTGCAGAGGGTCATAGGCCTCAACTGAGCTGGATGAGGAGGGCGGCCGGACAGACATAGCAGGTGTCAGAGGGGGTCCCAGGGCGGTCACCTCTCCAAAATTGCTGTAACCTAATAGAGAAGCTACATGGCTCTGATCCTGGAGGCTGCTGAGGACCATGTCCAACTGCAGACGCTTTGAATGATACAAAGGAAAATGGAATTGTTGAGGATTTAATTATTTAAATGCGAGCTTACAAAAAGCCTTTATACAGATAGAAAACAAGAAAATTTTCCCAACATTCAAGCAGGCCTCAGCACATATTGCCTAGCAACGCTCCAAGCTGATTCTAGCTTTATCCATCCAATAATCCATCCATTTTCCAGCCAACTGTCTGGATCAGAGTCATAGTTATAATGAGCTATGGCAGAAAACATTTCCTTTTTATGGCAGTTTAAATGTAATCATAGAAGAGCATCTTGTATTTAAACCAATATCCCCTTTAAAAACCACATATCTGACAAATAAAGTACTGAGACACAAATGCCAAAAAAACACATTCGGCTCAGATAATCAGGCCTACTTTAACAGCATATAGACAGTGTTTGAAAAGGCGCTTAAGATGTCTGCGTACCTGTCCTTTGGAGAGGACATTCAAGCTCTGAGGGCCCTGAGGAAGGAGGGACAGGAGCAGTTCTGTTCGTTCCCTCAGTGGAGGCAGCAGCAGGGACGCACCGATGGACAGCGTGTTCAGAACTGCCTGAGGTGGCAACACAATATGGATATCAAGGGGTAGCATTTACTTTAAGTAAAAAAATAACAAGTTTAGTGTGTATGAGCCCAAATAACCCAATTCACACCTAAATGTAGAATAAGAATAGTATGAAAACACTCTAGTAAAGGCAAACTGTTAGTTACCTGTTGTATGGAGTCTGGCATGTTGGTGTCTATGAGCCTGAAGAGCAGGTTTCTGAGGGGCCTGCCCTGAGCCCCCAAAACCATAGCACCTGTGCCCCCTGCATGGGCCAAGGACAAGTGGATGGACAGCAGCTTCATGCAGAGCAAAAGGAACTGATGGTGGTCCCTGAGGAAAACATTCATAACATTAGGAGTGTCGAGGTGTGTTGGAGTTCACGCATCCTGCTGTTGATGGTGATGCAATGAGTTTAAAAGAACACTGAGAACTTTTTTTTGCAGGCGATTCTTTATGGAACAAAGTTTCTGAAGTGCTTTCAATTTTATTTCATACCTTTTACATAAGAAAGGGGCAGGAGGTGTGTCATTCCCGATGCCATCACAGTAACTCTCCAGGAAGTTGCGTAGGTAGGTGAATGTGCTCTCCTCCAGGTCCACACAAAAGGGCCGGTGCCACGCCACCAGTTGCCTGTAAAAAAAAAAAAAAGAAAAAGAAAAAGATCAAGTCACTTACAAAAAGAGCTGTACCAGCATAAATGTGTCAGAACCAATGGAGCACAACCACAGCTCAGACCGAAGATAAGAAAAAAACAGCTCAGCAGTATAAACCAACACTGAGCAAGGGCAGGGATATTCATGAAATTTTATTACCAGTTACAATTTTGACTTGAAACAATTATGAAAACCACTGAGGGATCATTGAGATAAAACGATTCTGTTTTGCAATGATGCTAACATTTTGTCTTGTGTTATAAATCCAGCCCTTTCCTTTCCTTTGCAGCAGCGCACATTTGCCCCTTTCTCAAAAGCCCACACTCACTCTCAGTCAGGCTGCAGCAGCTTGAGCCAAGATGACGTAAAAAAGAGACTTTGGTAAACAAAACAGGTAAAACAAATTCAACTGATAGACGGAAAGATATTGCATGCTAAGCAAGTGAGTACAGCAAGTGCACCTACACAAACACACACTCATACACATTGAATTTATACTGAGAAGAGCAGGCGAGGATGGTCATTATGCACAGTCCCAAACCTCATACAAATAAGTTCAGAGAAAGCCTGAGCATATGAGAGTTTGCAAAGCATGTCTCTGCTCTCTACAGTGATGACTGTTAGCGTGCATAACATGCCTGGAGCTGACAACATGTCACTGTTTATTAAGAATATTCCATACTGAAAACTACACAAAACTCAAGATGGATAACATAGACAGACCTGAATAAAAAAGGACACAGTGAAGCCCATGATGTCCATG